>JANVCC010000035.1:6782635-6878179 GCA_025345505.1 Todiramphus chloris collaris
CCCTTCCCTTCCCTTCCCTTCCCTTCCCTTCCCTTCCCTTCCCTTCCCTTCATGGAATAATAGATAGAGGTTTAATACTTATTGCTGCATATTCTTCAAATTATGAAATAGAATTAGTAACAAAAAAGGCCAAGACAATTAATCAGAAGTTAACTGAGGTATCGATGGGGTATCCAGGGAATGAACAGTCATAGTTTTCATGTCCTTGAAACATATCCTCCCTCCTGTGGCTCAGATTCTCCCAGCCTCCCAGATTAGTTAGCTGAACAAAATGAAATGAGACTGGATATAAAGCCTCAGCAGCTTTCTACTGCTGTTCAAACCCCTGTTTCTCTGCAGAGAAAGAAGAGGTGTGATGCTTATGATCTACTTCTGTGGTCTGTCAGAATCACTATAGAAGTCAGTGAAATCCTTGTGTTAGTAAATCATAGTAGCTCATTATCTGAGACACTGAAAAAGGGGTGTAATTTTTGCAAGAACAGCTATCAGTAGAACTACTTTTGTTGATGTCTCTTAAAGAGGTATTAAGTAATTTTACTCTTCCTAATCTGGTCTAGGAATTTACCACATACTAGAATAAGGCAAAATAAAGCAGAAAAAGACACCTGTGATTAAGCAAAGAGCAGAAAAAAGTCCCATTTTACATTAAATTATTTTAAATATATCAAATTTCCTCAAATATGAAATATGTGTAGAAATATAGAAGTTCAATCACCAGGAATTACTTTTTCTCTTTCTTTCTTTTTTTTTTTTTTTTTTTTTGGTGGAGGAGTAGAATAAAATCTGCTAAATTGATTTTTTAAATAATACACAGACACAAAAATGTATACCATTTCAGAGAGTTCTTACTTCATGTGATCATTACCTTGCTACTTCTCTCAAAATATTACATACTGGAAAAATATATGTAAAGTTCTGTGTATGATAATATACTAGATAAAGTCCCAGAAGTCTCTTTATTTGAATAGTATTATTTAGATTGTATAGATGAAAGTTAAGTCTCACCTGCAAAGGAAGCTTGGAATGCTGAAGTATACTTTTCTGTCCTACGAGCATCATGAGAAGAATCTGCCTTTGCAAGTTGTTTGCTTCATGATATAATGTATCAAATGGCTTGCTGAAAAATTGGACAAATTCCAGTTGAACAGCCACTATTCAAATTGATAGTGACAGCTCATTCTGAAAAAAAAAAATGTTATTTTCAAATGATTGATATGAACTCAAAGGGGTGTGAAGAACTATAGTGTTCACATTGCTTATGAGCTGTTGACAGTTTGGCGCATCTCTAATGCTGATTAGAAACAAGACAGGACACTGCAGTTTGCATTCACATTAAGCTTACAGACCACATTAAATTATTTGACTCACAGGAACACTCAATATACTAAAATATGCCACAGATTTCAAAATCGAATGACCTTTGTATAGACTATCTCAGCATCTATGAGGACAATATTGAGCGATAAAAAGTGAGTAGAAGAATATTAACAGATATTAATTAAAACAAGCAAGTGACCTTGACGATATTCAGTTCTTTACTGAACTGCAGATGTTTTTAGAGATATAATACAATGAAAAAAACATTTGAAAATGGAATTCTAAAATTGTGTACATTCGTCACATTTGACCTGTAAATAGAGGAGCTGGTACTTGAGAATGCTTTTCTAGTGCTTATTTATACATTTCATATTTCACCTGTGCAAATGTTAATGCTACTAGGATTACTTTTTAAAAACAATTTGTCCGACATCCTTCCTCTATGACAGTGCTGGTACAGGCAATTAACAGAAAGTGCTACTGTAACTTCTTCAGCAGGCCATTATTTCCCATTTGGGCTCTGCAAAATATCAGCATCAGAAAAAGGCAGCTCTCACACCCACCCTACAAAACCTGCTAGGATTGCTGTGGCTGAAGGCCATTGTGATGTATTCCTGTAAGATACCTCCTATTTATTAACAAATCACTGCTATTATTTTACATTGCCCATACACACCCTGCAATACAATGATGGCTTTCAACCTGCATCTGAATTCTAGGATATTCCACTCCTAACTCCATATCAGAGAGACTTAAATGTATTTCTTTTTCCTATATGCCAGTTTTTCTAATTCTCAGTCATATAGGAAAAAAAACACAGAGAAAATGTGTTATTTCCCTAGGCTAAAGAAGGTTTTCTTTGCTCTCTAAGCAACTGGCAGGTAGATACCTGTCCCCAGGATTCAGATGACAAGCACAAGACCCTGACACCAGATATTGATAGGGTTCAGGAAAAGAATCACTATCTTGTCTTCTTAGATGCCAAGTGGTGAAGGCAGACATCTTTCCATCTGTCAAACTTTCCAAAATACCCCAAGTGTACTTCTGTATCCAGACTGACAATGAAGGCTACAGGACAGTAAACCTGCACACTTTCTGGTGCAAGAAAATGCAAGGGATCTTGGTCTGTGCTCTAACAGAACATGCCAGTATCATAACCATGTTCTGAATGTCCCCAGTGCAAAATGTGCACTGCATTCATGATCAACTTCACATTCACCAGTATTGCAAGGTTTGTGGGGTTTTTTGGTTTTCATTGCTGTGAGACAAGATACAAGCTGAAACGGACCCACAAATTCAGCAAAAGGGGAAAGCATTACAGAATAGGAATTCACAGATCAAATTCAAGAACTAACACGAAAGATAGAAGTCAAGATGCATTGACCCAGGAGAAAGGTTTTATGCAGCAGGTAGCTCAAGCTCTCACTGACCTTGGCAGAGTTATATGAGTAATATGGTCACTAGAGTGAACTGCCATGAAATATCATTCAATATACAGTACTGTGTTTTCCTTTTCAACAGTAGTTGTTTTATTGCTTCTCTGAATATTGTATAATTAAATGAATATATACTTTTTGTCACTGTATACACAATTCAGGCACACAAAATCTTATCCCGGCTGAATTCCTTGACGTAATGTCCCTCAGGTAGTATCTAAGAGCAGTGGTGAGACACAGAAATCCCAGTTCTTCTTAGTACTCCTCCATATTCCTCTACCAAAGAGGAGTTTTCAGTTTACAGTGACCTTCCACATCCATACTTATGTCTTGAATGAATAGAACTGACTTTATTAACTATATTACATTAAAATTCAAAGTACATAGTTCTCTCTGTCACTTTAGTCAAATCAGTAGATCCAGCTTTAAAGGATATGTAAGTAGAAGTACAGCTTTCTTGAATTATTTGGTGCAATACCTGAAAAAAAAGCAGCAGGAACAGGACAGGTGCAAAGAAATGCTAAGGCTAGACTATTCCTGTTTGATTCAGTGCCAACAGTAATAAAGTCTGTCAGAGAGGTATTATAGTAAAACTATAGAGCTATTTGTGAATATTTGTGAATTTGTTAACACTTCTCCACAAAGTGAGTTGTAAATACCAAAGAAATAGCTAAAGTCATTCTAAAAATTATCTCCTTTTCTTCATTTAATCATTGCCATCATCTCTTTATGACAACGGAAGATAAGTAGTGGTAACTGGCAGGCTACTTCTCTGAGAATACCTTCATGTTAAATCTAGATGCCTAAATAAATGTTTGGATCTCTCAGATGTTTTGCTGATGATACTTTCAGAAGTTTGCTGATGATACAAAACTGGGAGCAGTGGCTGACACTCCAGAAGTTTGTGCTGCCATCCAGTGTGACCTGGATAGGCTGGAGAGCTGGGCAGGGAGAAATTTAATGCAATTTAATAAAAGCAAGTGTAAAGTGCTGCATCTGGGGAAGAACAACCCCATGTATCAGTATAGGCTGGGGGCTGATCTGTTGGAAAGCAGGTCTGGAGAAAAAAGACCTGGGGGTCCTGGTGGACAAGAGGATGACCATGAGCCAACAATGCTCCCTTGCGGCCAAGAAGGCCAATGGCCTTCTTTGCCTAATGCATCTTATAAAAATGTTTACCTTCTAATAAGGTGTGTTTATTTCAAAAAGTCCAGTGAAGTTACACTTTGCAGGTAAAAGTGATTATTTTTACCTCCTGCGGTTTCATTTTTCAGTAAGAAATCACTCTGCAGCTTTTTTCAAAAGTGAATGAAAACAAAACAGCTAAAACTAAACACAAAAGACTACAAGGATGTCTGATAGCTAAATATATCACAGCTACTTTTATTTGTTACTAAAAAAGCGAGAAGTGCCTACTTAAAGTAACAAAAGTCTTTTAACTGCTTTAAAGAGATCTGGTGTGCAGGAAAGTAAAATAGTTATTAAAAAATATCAGTTTTGTTTTGTAATTAGTAATTTTTTTCTCTTATTTCCCAGGCAATGGGAATCTTTTCCACAACATTTTGTGTGGAAGTGTCTTACAATAATATTTTATAGCCTCATTTTTCTTTTTTGTTTTTCATTTCATTTTTTATTTTCATTTCTCTTTTTTTAAAAATTATTTTTACTTATTTTCTAAATAATTTTGGTGTGGGTAGGAAACTTAATTAAATATGCAAAACCACAGCTTTTAAATGTTTTTCAAATTTTTCTAAAAAGAACACACTAAGAAACATTGACATATTTGTTGTTTACACTCTGCTTTCCATGTGATAATAAACCCAACCAAAATAAAATAAATAAGTAAAAAATTAAATCCCCTCAATTTCCTCTCTTAATTAATGAGAATGTCACTTTTTTCTTTTTTTTTAATTATTTTTAAGTGTTTATTTACCTTAAAGTATTTCCTGATTGGGGTTTTTGTTTTGTAGGTTTTTTGTGGGGTTTTTTTTTCTAGTAGTAAAATTGCATTAAGATTAACTTTTTTTCTCATTCTTATGGAAAAGTTACATATTTCTTTTCAAAAGAGTGAAAGAACTTTTTGTATTTATGTATATGTATTCTTATAGAGTTTTTAAAATAGAAGAAGGAAAATTGTTTTTTCCTGACAAAAAGAAAGAGGTTTTGTTGGAGACAATTGAAGGGAAGTACTTCAACAGAGACTAGTTGTCTCAAGCTGACAGGTTAAGATTGTTTCTATGCTTGATTACATACAGTGCATAGCAACATAGTATTCCTTTAAATTATTGCAAAATGTTTATTATAGTCTGAATGATTTTGTGCCCTGTTATTTCACCTAGGATTGTCACAACTAAACACACTAATTGCACATTTGTCTAGGAAGTTTCAATAAAAGAGATTATAAGTGATGACCCAACAAAAGGCAGGTTCCTATCTCAGGAAATAGTTTTTGAAAATGTACATCAATTTCACATGAGATAAGATAATTTCTTTTTCTAACATGACATGTAATTTCATAAAAATTTGCATCAAGATAACCTGCTACACAGTGGCTCTTCTGTGGTACAGCATTTCATAGGAAAAAACAGCATTCCTGTCTTAAAGCAGTATTAAACATCACCTTTTCATTGTAATTCTGTTAAATATTAGAATGCTCTTCACCCAAGCACTACTACACAGGGAGCTTTGTGTAGACTTGAAAATGAAGAGGCAAACAGACATCACTAAGAGTTCTAATCACTGTTCTTTATGCTCTTTGCTGTTGGGTTTATGTCTTGAAGTGTATCTTTAATACCTAGACAGATATGGGGGAAATAAGCACTTTCATTAACAATTAGAAGTACAAACAAATGTACAAATGTATTGATAGTTTTTTGAATTTACTTTGCTTGAATGATCTGTGCTTTAGAGTTGTGTGTGTGACTTTGGGTGCCTTAGTTTTGGTTATTTCGGCTTTATACAGCTTACCCATACATAAAAAGAAACATTCAAAATAACAAGTTTGTTACTATAAATTAATATTTTAGGGCCATATTGTGCCTAGTATTGTGCCTAGAGGTACCTGACCCAAAGTCTTGTCTTGAAACAATTGTAGTGGAAGATTTCAGGAATGCGGAAAGATCCTCTCTTTTGCTGACCTCCTTCAGTCTGGGGGCAGACTGAAATTTCTGGAGTCTCCAGAGCATGGGCTACCCTAATTTCCGTACTTGTATCAGAAACCATAAAATTATGAAGTACAGCAGCAGCATTTTAACACTTCTTGTAGGTTGTACTTCAGTCTTCACACAGGAGGATCCCTACATCCCAAATCATGATTTCACCTCTTAAATTTGGCTGTTGCTTTTAAAATTTTCCAGATAGAAGAAAGTTGCTTTTATGAACTTTTTATGAACCAAAATTCTGATGCCACTAGTAACTTTGGCCCAAGAAAACTGTGTACAAAATTCAGGACTAATTGCAATAACCATAGTGACTGCTTCTTATTTGTCGTTACAACTAAGGGGAAAAAAAAAAAAAAAAGGAAAAAAAAACCCAAACAAGTGGGACTTAACTAAACATTTAGGGTAAGAAAGTAGTGTTGTTGCATCGGTTTCGTATTTTTTCACTTCTGTTTTTTATAGCTGGGATCATATGGTGTATAAGACCTGTCTTTCTTCATAATGGAGAAAGATATATTACTTCTATTGTAATGCAGAATGAATCACTTTCTGCTTTCCAGATTTTTCTTTCCCTTAGTTATTTATTTCCCTGGCATAATGATATTAGATTAACAAGTAAGATTTTTCTTATAAACGTTGTGTCTAAATGATAGCTTGTCAGTTTTTCTGAGAAGGGTCAGATCATACATTTGATGATAACATTTATAAAAAGGTTTCTAAAAAGGTTTAGCATAAGCTTTTAGTACATAATGATATCTAAGGTTATTCAGCTGCTTCTGGACTGCATCTTTAGTATGTCCTCTCACCACATTAGAGTTCTTAGGAATTGCTTGTTCCACAGGGAAACTGAGGCATAGTTTGGAAGGAAGCCACTGCATTCTGCAGATGTTAGCTATGTGCAGCTACAGCTATTGAATAGTTTAAGTGGAAAATTAAATTATTTAAATACTGTGAAAGATAATATGCCTTATTGTGATATTATTTAGATATAAATAACAAAATTATTTATAAAGAAATCTCAGCATATCCGTGCTACTGATTACCACACTGATACGAAGAAGTATTTACACTGTCATCTTTGAATTATGAGAAACATGTCTGTAATTGGAACAAATTCTTGCTCTCTTAAGTTCTGTTGAATATTGCTGAAGTCAAAGTGAATAAGGTGTGTAGCCCAATACACATAGAAAGGAGCTAAGTGTGTTAAGAGTACTTAAATAGGAAAACTTTACAGTTTAAAGGTCTACAAGTTCTGTAGTTTCAAACTTTATCTGGTAATGCATTTCAAGGACAGTATACAACGATCCCTTCCCTGTCTTAAAAGCATAGTTTTTAAAGAATGGAGATTTCCAAAGTAGGCAGCCTTCTTTCATTCCCTCTGAAAGCTAAGAGCATTCATCCTGGTCTGAGAACAACTACAGCATCCTAAAAGCACTGAACTCTGGGCAAAATACGCAGCTAAAGCCACTTGTATTGAAAAAAAGACAAACTAGGAGGAACTATATGGGTGGCATCTTCTTTTCTTGATACAAAATTCTGGTTAGAGTATTTGACCTGGTAGAAGAAAACCTAGATTCATAGTTTTCCTCAGCTTTAGCCAGTACAGAATAATAGCTACCATCTTCCCAGATGCAATGCCTTCAGCTGTGCAGCAACAGGGACCCTAGATAACCTCCCTTAGTCTAGAAGGGGGACTCTTGGCCTCATTGTAAGAAACTCAGCTTTTGATCTTTCAAACAATCGCATTTCAGTCCTTTATTGAATGTTTATTTGATGAAAAATCACACAAACTAGCTTGGGGGAAAAATCCAAATCCAAGTCTATCCTTCTCTCAGGTAAGTGCCCTACTCACTGAGCTAGAAAGTTATGGTCTGATGAATCTTAAATTATTTCTGCACAGTGGCACAGCTTTGAGAGGAAAATCGCCTGAAGCCTAATCATTAGGTACTCTCCTAGGAAATGACAGACTGTTTTTTTAACATCCTAACACAGATAAGGGCACTGAAGTGTGTGTGAATGGCCTAACACCAGCTTGTTCTGCAAAAGGGTAACTTGAACTACCATCCCTCAAAATTTTAAAAGAAAACAATGAATTTCTGCTTCCCTGTGGAAGGTAGAGATTTACATCAAGGCCCATGAAACTGTATGAATTCTGAGCTTATCTAAAAACTCCTTACAAGGTCTTGCAAGGCAATAAAGACAGCCACAGGAAAGTGAAATTGAAAGCCTTCTCTACCTAACACCTGTTCATATTTCCAGATAAGATAGCTTAGATATTTAATGCACTAGCTCTGAAAAAGAATTGCAACGTGAGGATTCACAGCTCTCTGCATGTATGTTCCAAGACGTTTGGAAACCTAACCTGAATGTACAGATTCCTTTTTCGGAAAAGTTTACTGAGAATCAGCTGATGTAGTGCTGAACTTCACAGATACAAGTGGGTAATTTAAAAATCCTTTCATTGAACATTAGGGTTGGAAAGGACTTCTAAGATCATCAAGTACAACTGTCAACCCAACACTACCATGACCACTAAACCATGTTCCCAAGTGCCAAGTCTACACATTTTTTTAACACCTCCAGGGCTGGTGACAGCTAGATGCACCTTGCTAGACGCTAATCTCAGATAACTTGGTTTTTTTGCAAAATTTGGTTCTTTATTTCCTTGGAAGTGTTTCCACTTGTTTTTCTTATCTTGTTCCACTTGAGTGGGACACTATATTTACTTAAACTACAAATATTTTTAAGATAATGCTCATATAATATTTTATTTGTCATGTTATCTACTTAGAATAGGTAGATTAATGTATCAGTAGAGTATTAATTTCCTCTGACTATAAAGAACCAGAATGAAATCCAAGGCAGGAAGAGGCCAAGTCTTTGTTCTAGTAATGATTTAAGTGCTGTACTTTCAAATCACAAGGTGATTTTTCTCACTTTCTTTCAAAGGTTACTATACATTTTATGTTTTCTTAAAGTAGTAAAGTATTTCAAGAGAAGCAGAATATGAGTTAAAAAAAGTGCTTTTGGGAGAAGAAAATAAAAATCATGAAACACTGTGTGATTTCTTCTATCATCTTTCCAGAATCTATTGCAACTAGGGAATTCATTTCTAGGAGAACAAAGTCCTGCAAGAGATTTGCCTTATTACTATGTTCTTGTGACATATACATTTTACATTTTTGTTAGAAATAACACACATTAATGTTCCTGACTATATGCATATACATACAAAGACACATAGACATAAGCCTCAAATGGACCAACAACTTACTTTTGCAGATACCTGTAGAATTTATGCTCTTTGCCTTTTATTTTCTACCAAGAAGCTTTCCTGGATAAAGCTGGTAATAACAGCATTTTTGCACATACCTGATTTTGGTTAATTTGTTGACTTTCCGAGTTTCAGAACGCTCCCCAGAACCCTTCTTTGTTCTCTTTCCATCATAACTGAGGCCCACATCTATGCTGCTTCCTTCTTTCAGCAAGGATGATTCATAAATTTCAGGCTTACAACTCTGCACTGTCCTGTTCTCACACCTATGAGTATTTTGCACCTTTTATTTCTAAGCATATCTAACTGCTTACAGATGGAATTTCGCTCTCTTTCCCCTTGACCCAATCACTCTTCCTACTTTTCATATTCTATATTCCATAAGAAAAAAAGAAAAATAAATTCAATCTGGTAGCAACCATCACAACAACACAGGGATACAGTGAAATTGCCATATCTGAAATGTATTTTAAGACCTGTCTATTCTGCAACTAAATAAATACAGTATTGTGTTGCAGTAATAGAAAGTAAAAAAAATTTATTCTATGTTAAAACAGTATTTTTCCCACCTTTTGTACCTCAACACATGAAATTATACATTGCTTAGAAGATATATAATAGGAATCATGAATTATATTTTAATTTTCTTGAGAAACTTTGCCTCTGAATGTAGAGACAGAAGAACTGAATGCTATGGCACAGAGGAGGTGATTCAGAACATTTTTGGAACTAGGTGGTTTTGGCACTGACAAAATAACAAATATAGGTTGCCTAGTGCAAGAATTCCAATGAAAATATCTGTTTCACTAGAAATACAGTTATATCAATTCTTCATTATAACACAAGGAGGAGATAGTATGTATTGTTCTTAGAAATGCCTATTCATCTTTGTACTTCCTTCTTAGAGTAGTCTTAGCTACATTTATATACTCAAAATGGAAAAAAAAAAAAGTATTTCTCTATTCTTTGGTAAATATTCAGTCTGTACTGTCACCTACTGTGTACAATCACTGGAAATTTCATGCATTATTATTTGTAACAGTGTGGCAGCATAGCTGTACACCAACTTTTTCAGCCAGTAGAACTTAGTTAGCACAAAATCCAAAACATACAGGGAAGAATTCTTTGTGTTTAGAATTCCATATTTTAGACCATACCAAAGTTCTTCACAGCTTACTAATGCACTAATGCACATTTTCAGAGATACATCTCCTGTGAACTTGCTCCTGAGGAGAGTTACTGTGTATTCATCCCTGACAAACTCCTGACAAACTTTCTTGAATGGGCATAAAACCATAGGAGTTTGGTACATCTAGGCAATATAAAACAGGATTTTGAAGATATCTTGTGCATATGTAACACACAGCTCATATACTGAAGTGAAATGTCATTGCTGACCATTGCTACCTATGTAAGAGGAAATCTTAAATGATGACACTCTGCAAATATAAAGATAACATAGGAACTGCTTATCTGAGATAACTATTTCAATGATTATCTGAATATCATTTCATAGCATGGTTAGTCACAATTATAGTCACATTATTTCCTCTTTTAGATTTTTCTCCCTCTGTATCTTCAAAACACCCAAAACACCATCTGTGTGTGTCTGAGGGTTAGAAGCTCTACCTTAAGGCCCGTGCTTGGAGTCATGGTTTAGAAGAAACAAATTCTCTTTGTCTCCTTCTTCCTTGGTCTTATGTTGTCTTCTGACATGAAATAACATTTCTTTTCACACAGATACTGAATCTTTGGACTACGGTTTTTTTGAAACACAGGAAGATAGATATTTTTTATATTTGCAATGTAGAAGTTTTCAGATGCACAATACTGGAGCTTTCCTGTTAGTAAACAAACAGTTTCACCAAAAAAAAAAAAAAAAAAAAAAAAGGAAAACATAGTTTACACAAAACACTGTCCTCTCAGTTGATGTCTCTTCTCAGTGCATCACACTGCTTGGATTTTAAGGCCGCACTGACTGAAAAAGCTGATCATTGACAGATGGAAATAAGACAAGTACACTAAGTCATCTTCTGTGATAACTGTCCACATCAAATTGTATACTTACATCAAAAAATCCTTAAAGGAGAATAAAAAGCATTTTTAAAGTTACTTTTATTCCCTAATGCCCTCTCCTTTACTCAAAAACTTCAATCTCTAGGACCATATAAAAAGAAGTTCATTCAAAAGATATAAAATACAGAGTTACAGGGTCTAGGAACAGTAATAAATATAAAAAATGTGAAAAGAATAAGTATACAATAGTTAGGAACTCAAAATGCAGTGAGCTTAGCTATGATGGATAGACTTTTAGGAAAAGCTTTTCCACCTGAAAAAAAAAGCAGCTCCTTTTTAATAGAAGCATGCCAGATGGTTTAGCAGAACATCCATTAGTCAATATGATAGCAGACTATGTAAGCTACTGCCTGATGCTAACGACAGTGACTAGATCTATGAAAAAGGTCTGAATCATTTTTATACAGAAGCTTGGTGGGCACTGAATTCCAACATGAGAAGAGGAGAGGAAGAAGCCTTGAGATTGATGGTGTGTACCATTCTGTTCTTTGAAGAGATGACATGACCAATGTGATTCCATTGTACTAGACTCAGTGAACCAATTTGTGAATTAACAAGTTGCACTGTAAAGAAACAGTTACTGAAAATAGCATGTCTTAATCAATGATTTAAGAAAACATTTGTGTATGTGTAGAGTTCCATTCATAAAGAGCAAATCACTGAGGCTGAGCTGGCTGAAAGAAGAAATCAGTATCATTATTTACATCTGAGCATTCAATTTCTCCAAGATGCAGGAAAAAAGAGCAAAATGAATGTAGGCACAATCTGTCAGTCAAGAGATATTAAAAAATCAAATTAAATACAGTCTTGCCCCACAATGTGGCATGGTAAAGTTACCTACATGTAACAGTTAATAAAGCTGCACTACCCATTCTCCTTATTTTCATCATTGTAATCTCAGGACTAAAAAGAAAAAGAAGAGAGGAGGTATAGATGCCTTCTACCAACATTTACAAAGGCTCCTGAACATTGTAATTTGATATTTGATTAGTGCCATGTCTGTTTTACAGCTGTACGTCACTAGTGATAAGAAAAACTGTGGGTGAAAAAATGGAGTAATAGAGTAATTCTGAGAGTGGGACAATGACACATACGAACATACACCTTCTGCTACTCTCTAGAAAATGAAGTAATCTGTCCTACTTTAAACATTGCAAATTATAAAATATAAGCAAACCAAAACTGTGCTTTAAAATATTATAGTTCTTTGCAAAGTTGGTAAATCATTGCAAAAAAAATCACAAATATTTTCTCCTACCCATCAGTATTAAGTCAAAGTTTCTTTTTTTGCAACAACTTCAACGTTACAGGTAGCCATACAAAATCAAAATTGAAACTGAATCTTCTCTGTCTATTTCTACACATATGACTTCTGCTGCAGAGAATAAGCACTGTACTTACATAACTGATAAGGTAATTAAGATCCTTCATTTTTTGTTACGTGCCTGCTGGTTAATTCTAAGATCAGTGTTCAGTTTAATGTTCACCTTCATACAGTTTTTCAATACCATGATGTAGAGAAAATGTTCTTAATACCACAGGTTATAAATGCAAAGGAATTTACTTAATGAAAGAAAGAGTTCAAATTTTTACTGTCTTAGAATTCAGTTTAAGGTAAATATTAACTTGGGACAATATAAGCCATTTGTATTAAAAAAGTAACATAAAGTAATTAAAAAGACCAGATTGGATAATGGAAAATTACTTATAAAAAATTTATGTAAAAAGTTATATATGTGAAGATCATGCTTGTGCATGTAGATTAAAATACTTCTGTAAGGGAAGCTGGAAGAAGTAAAAATGGAATGTCAGGAATTACAACTAGCAGCAAGCTCTCATGCTAAATACCAAATAACTTTTTCAAGAACGAGGCCATAGCAGGGTAAACAATTATTTCAATTACAATAAAATAGTACTTCAAACTATATTCTTCATATTATTTCTCCAAGTTGGAATTCAATTGAAAGCCTGAATTTTAACAGTACTGCTTGCTCTTTACTCTAACTACACGATCACCCCTCAGGTTTTGTCCTTAATATATTTATTTCTAGAAAGTCTGAAGTGAATAAGATAAAGTGTCATGGAGAGAAGTGAGTACAGGATAGAAACTACTCATTAAGAAATGGGAAGATTGTTCAAGAAGGGAGGAGATGCAGAAAAGTAATTGTCAATCAGAAAATAAATAATTGAAAAGTAAAGAGCTTTATAATACTGGAGATGGACATAAAAACTGATTTGTCATGGAAATGATCCTTTCTAAAAATCTAGAGACTGTTCATAATCAAAATCTGTTTTAACACTACTATAGCTTTCGTGTTCTAAGACGTAAATTGCAAACAAAATTTTCCATAGGGTACTATTGTTTCCTTATGGGAAATGAATCCCTTCCTCAGGAAAGGATGTACATCCTTAGCAAAGCCAAAACTAAGGATAAAAAGAAAGACCTCATAGGAAGATGTTCTATCAATGGGAGATGAGGTCTCATCAATTTACCATTTTACTCAAATTTCTCATGAACCTTACAAATTTGACAAGATTTTTCTGCCAGTGCTCATTTCTTAAATGCCTTATGTGTTCAAAGCATACAAGGATTTATAGGAATATTTATCATTTCATCAAATTAAACAGTACAAAATGAAAACAAATTATTGTTTTACTTAATATCGAAACTGTTAAGCGGCTGGATATTCTCAGTGAAGATGACCTTAAACAGCCATATACATCAACAGATTCCCTCACTGTTTTTTCATGTCTCCACCTACAAAACAGTTGTAAACACAGTGTTAGTACTAGCCCAACAGCTATGCCCTTGATCATAGTCTTTGACACCCATTCTAAATTATTGACCACTCACTTTCATACAAGGAGCTATACTGAATGTATTTAAACTGTACTACACGTTATTTTAGTAAAAGCAAGTCTTGCAGCCCTTTTTGTCCCCTTGCTTCCATCCTGTTAAGTTAAAGACAACAGTAGACAATTCAATGTTGTGACTGATTTTCCAATTAAATGGAATTGTTTTATCTGAGCTTCAAAAAGGGAGACATTTGGTTCCACAGTGAATAGTCTGTGATTCCTTTCACACTTTATTTTTGTTTACCTTTAAAACAAAAACAGTGGTTTGATCTCAGAAGAGCATTACATTATATAACACCTAGCATCACGAATCCTGGACTACACTGCAGATTTAATAATAAAACTCAGTTCTGCCCATTGTATGCATGAACAACCCCATTAACAATTATTTAGATTGAATTTATTAAGAAAAATATGGACAATGAGAACCATAGACTGCAAATCTTACTGAACACAAATCTCACAACAGTTTGCTTTTGTTTCTATCTTAATTGAGCAGAACTCTAAAATAGAAGGGGTTCTGCCATAAGATTTACATTTTTTACTCAAAATGAAACATAAAATATTTGAGATCAGCAGGGTCACATTTGCAAACCAATGCAGATCTTTAAAGTCCTGAAGAATGTTGCCTATGCTGAGTGGAAATGCTGCCTTCAGCTTCTTGTTACTGAATGGTTATGTTCCTTCCTCACTTCTCATGTGCTACTTCTGAGTATTCTATTTCCATTCTGTGAAATATTATACCATCACATGGAGATGCTGGTGATCATAATCAGATGTCAACCCAGTAAAAGTAGATACTAGGTCCATGAGCTGCTTTTAACCCACTCTGCTAAGTGAAAGAGTTACTCTTCCAGTAAGATCTCATGCGCATTCTCATTTGCCTACAGGACCTTGATGGAGTAGCAAAGATAGTTGGTAATTAAAAAAAATTAAGACAAAATCAAAACTGTAGTGACAGTGTCCCTTTAGAATCTGCTAGTACCAAGCAGCAACAAGGGAATAATTTATAGCCAGAACATAGGAAAAAGTAATTGTCTTTATATTTAAAGCTTTATTTTATTGCAATATTTTATAAATTTTCTGTATAATGCATTTTTTCCTCATCTTAAAATGTCAATATTTCTTCATACATTAAAGAATATTTACAACTTTTCTATGATTTAATAGTGATTGGACTGGGATTGCACCTAGACTCTGATCAGGATCACATAGTGTCAATAGTAACATTTAGCAAAATAAAATATGTTTCAGAATTTTATTCTATAACCTTATGAAATACTTCAGAAAGAATCAACCAGTTCTCTTTGATCTTAATTTTTTTGTTGTTTACATTAATTCGATTTCTTCACAAAAGCTATCTTTTAATATCAAAGCATCTTTAATTGGCTTTGAAAGTGAATTCTAATGGAATTTTCTCAGATAACCTTTAACAGTTTAAATAGGTTAAATTTTAATGTCATTTATGTTGGAAAGGTGTTCAAAATATTATACTATTAAATACTTAATGACATCATTATGGAAAATTTAGCTATTTCCACACGAGACCCAGGAGGCCAGCGGTAACATTCCACACTAGTTCTTGAATTGTTAAACAGGTCTACAGAGATTTGTACTCTTTTTCAAAATTTAATAATAAGATTTAGATTGCTGCTAACTTTGCAAAATATAGTGTTCTTGCACAGATGTGACTGTTAATTAAAAACTCTCTTGTGAGTGTGAATGGGTTTCAGGGTGATGGTTTTGTTCATGTTTGTATCATTTAGGAAAATTTGGATTATTCCAAGTATTTGTGTATTCATAAGCATAAAGTATATAAAAGTCTACAGTCAGTCCTAACTATTGCATAGAATTATAAGAAAATCATATTTACATGCAAGTGCATTCAGTGACTCATATGTACAGTATTGCTATGACTAAAAGAATTATTCTATTATTCTTGTCAGTTAAGCATTTCAGTCATAACACTTGTACTATAGCTCCAGTGAAGTACTAATTTTTTGAAATATCTACAGACTGTGTTTATCAAGTATCCTAAAGGGGGAAAAAAAAATAAAAGTTTATGTTGTGAGTGTTTGAGAGTGCTTTAAACAAACCTTCCCATTTTCAATGGTGGGTGGAAACTGCCAGAGTGTTAGCAGAAATCAAAAGAGGAACACAGCTATATTATAGTTACCCTCCATTTCCTTTAAAGCAAAGAAGTAAAAAACACTTAAAATCATAGTATAGGAATGTGAGTTAAAAATGCAGTCACCTAAGTAACAGTAATTATAGTAGAAAACAGAAATAGAATCCTTTTACATTGTAGTGTTTGCTAGAGGAGAATAAAGAGATAACACTAGTTTTTTACCTGATCACAATGAATTCACGACTGAATTTTCTTCAAACTCTACTTCAAAAGAGCAACTTGTTCTCTTGGTCCCACATAACAATGTTGAATCATTTTAATCTTTATTTGGGGAAGTATTGAAGTAACATAATGAAAATGATACAGAGAAAATATAGAAGCATTGGACTAGGGAACTTTTAGTTATTTACAAACAGTATTTTTCCTCCTTTTGTATTTCATTGCCTCTGATGTGAACTTCGGATTTTACAACATTTGCATGTAAACAAAGTTTGCAGATTGAAAAAAAAAATCCATAAAACAACTTATGTGTGCTTAATACACTTCCAAGTAATATATTCTAAATAATATTTTATCAACTGCAAATACAAACAGAAGTCTAAGCAGTCTCGGAAAAAGTCACTGTCTGTCTGAAAAATATGAGAATAAGGAAAATGAAAAATTTTCTCTAAATTTTACATTAACCACCAGAGTGATATTTCCGTTGCTTATACACGAGCATAACTTCAATTACTATTTTTAAAATGATTTGGATTCTTTCTTTCACATAAGCTTTATGAATACAGAAATGAAACAACTCAATCTCTTCAGAAGAAAATGTAATTGAGAATGTATTGCTGATATTCATTTTACTTTGCTAACCACCAGTGTGACCGCATATGTGGGAATATGTATAATTCAGGAATTGATGACATGGGCAAAAAATACACATACCTTTCTGTAAAATTAGTGCATCATTTTCAGTGCTGGAAATCTGATAACCCCATACAAATGGCCAAGATCATAGAACGAATATGTGGCATTTAAAAGGATGAAATCTATCATCAAAACCTATAGCTTTATCAGATGTATAACTCAGCTAAAGCTGCACTCCTGTGTTGTAGAACAGATTAGCTGATGACAATCTGCAGAATTTTATCAGCATTTTAAACTCCCTTAAAAGAATTCAATATGCAACACAGCTTTCTCTTCCTTGCTAAAGGACAATGCTGTGCAGATGAGAATATTTGCTTGAAAGGTCTACTAACAAGCCAAAAGAGACAAAAATATTAGATCTCTTACTGCAGCAGTCAGATCTGAAATTTTGTTTCTGTTGGAATATGTTATCAGTGGCAGAAATATTTCTTCTTATATAAAATATTACATTTTTAATATATAAAATATATAATATATTTTCTCCAATATAATATATTTGGTAAATTTAAAGAAATCTGCATACCACAATAACTTACAAGTGAAATATGCAGTCATTTCTTCTTTGGGGACAAAGATTTAACAAAGGCAATATTCCTGTGGGTTTGTCAGTAATTAAGGTGTATTTGTTTTGGGTTTTGTTACTTTTTTTCTTTATATAAGCAACCAATACAAACATCCATGTTAACTCATATATTTTATACCAAAATTATCAGAGAATAAATGGGAAATTTGGGGATTAACACAGAAAGAACATTTATCTTAGAAGCTTCAGTATCCTTTCATATGTCAGGTGTCAGTTGTATAACTGCATTCATAGTTCCATAACATACATTAAAAAAACCAACATGAGCAAGATACTGTCAAAAGATAAAGCACTCTTATTAGCTACAAAGGTTGTTATTCTAAGATTCATTTCACTTTTCTGGAGTGTATGAAAATAGAAAAGCCAAGAAATATCCTTTGCTCTGCAATATTTTCATATATTTTTTTTTTTTTTTATTTTATTTTAATTTAGTTTTAAACTATGTAACCCAGAATCAACTCTAATCTTAGAGGAAAGGTGCTGATTTATGTGTTAAACCTAAAGTTGTGAAAAGCATGACAGGTCAAGACTTTACTATTCCTTTTTCTGTAATTCAGTGGATCAGAAAATAACAATTAAAAAGGAAAAGAACCAATAGTACAATTGATCAGAGACACATAAAAAGTGTTGAATAATTTTGAAGTCTAGTGATGGAAAAAAAGAATGTAGAATTGAAAGTGGAGAGAATGAATAAATAAATAAAGCAGGCCATGCTACTTCCCACAATCAAAATTTACCAATCCAGACAACTACAAACATGCGTAAGAACAAAAAGATGGCATTTCTGATGTATAAAGCAGAAATACGTCTTTTGATCTGTAGTGCCTACAAAGGAAGTTAAATTCTAAATGAGTAATCAAGGTTATGCTTCTGGAAATATAAGGACAGATGTTAGATTGTTAGTTACTATGGAAAAAAACCACATACTAGCTTTGAGCATGTAGCAAAACTGGAAGTACATAGGATTTCAGTCCATGTAGCATATTGAAAGCTCATGAGGAAAATAAAGCCATATTGTCTCCTGACAATAAACATAAAGGTATAAGTGAACTGGGGAAAACCTTGGAAGAAGTCTAAGAGTGGGCAGGAGACTAGCTTCTGAAGAAACTCTGCCTTCTTTGCCCTACTGCCCAAGAAGAAACAGAGTAAGATAAAAATTTCTGCAGAGCAGTGTAAACAAAATATGTTAGACTGAGCCCACTGTACAATAACATTAAAGTTTCAGTACTCTGCTACAGTTTTTGTTTTATTTATAAAAATATTTCTGAGATTTAAATTATTAAAAGCAGTAGAAACAAATTCAAAGGTATTTCCTTTTGACATTTTGGATAGATAGGAATATTCTGCAGATGTAAAGAAAGGTAATACAGTTTTTTGGATAGTGATTCTCAATTTTTTATCAGGTCCACAGGGGAAATTGCAATTGCTCCCAGCCCATTCTTCAGATGTTGATATACTATAATTACTTCACAACACTGTGCTAAAAAATAGGATGTGTAGAAAAAGACTATGTCATCAGAACTGTTAAGCAAACTGCTTCACCAAGCTTTTAGAACGGAACTATCCAGTCCAAAACTATTAATGAATAAATATATGTGTTCATTTAGACATATTTTTAGTTTAGTGAACTAGAAAATTCCATTTTCTGTAAGTAGCAGTTCAGTAAAACAGTACAATTTCTGTCATTTTCCAACTGTGTAAGATGGTTTTAGCAATGGTATTCTCAGTTAGTGAGTGTGAATGACTGGACTAAGAGTTCTGACTCAGTTCTTTGAGGCAGAAGAATCAAAAGCTCTATCAGGACATAAAAGGCCAATGTTAATACATTTTACTCAACACAGTACAGTACTAGAAGAAGCACCTCTACTGGGTTGACCAAAAAAAGTAAAAAAAACCTGTTCTGTGTATTCCTTGGATGTCCTGTGTTGATAGTATTTCCCCACAACACACTTGCTGCATTCCATGGAGCAGCTTACATCCACTGTATGTCTGCACAGCTCCTGTGATAAGTACTAAGGGGTTTTCCTGATTCAGACTTACTAGCTCAAGAGACATTATTTCCTCCAGAGTTAACCATCATGTCAAAGGGGCTAAAACTCACTATCCCTGATGTAGCTCAGTAAGAAGTCTAGTTTCCTGACCTTAATTCTTTTTTCATGTAACACTCATCATTAACAGTATCATAATTAAAGCCTTACTGTATTTCTCCTGTAAACCTTAGTTCAAGAATTTTATATAAATCTCTGTTTCTCATAATTACTTCTCTAAAGTAATGTAGTTTACAATTCCTGTACCATTCAATTTGACATTTAAACTTTCTCAGATATTTCGGATAAAGTTCCAGTACCGTGTGCTAGAACTTGAGTATGTAACTCTGAGCCTAATTCAGTGAATTGTGTATTAAACCCCATTGATCTTACTCCCTAATAAAAGAAATTGGTTATAGCTACAATATGTTAGAAGGTACAATTACAGAGCAAGCTAAGGCACATTACCACATATCAAGAGACATTTTTTTCTACTGTCAAATGTGGGCATGTTTCCCCAATAAGTGTGACAAAAAAAAAACCCCAACAAAAAACCCCAAAAAACCCCAACCCAAATTTATTTGTGTAAATTTGCACTGCAAGTGTTGATTTGCCTGCACCTCACTATCCTGTCAGATGTAGAGATTTGTAATAGTCATTGGCTTAAAGAAATGTTTATCACACATTTTTAGCATTTTACAGGTAACATCGTACAATTTGAAATCAGTTAATTCAAAGAAAATAAAGAAGGAAATACCTTTAAAATTGTAAATTATAGTCCCACACTGCTTCTGCCATGAATACAGGTGGTCATTTCAATGATACTGCCTTTGTGGAGTTCATCTGCCATCACTGATGTTTATTCCTGCTTTTAGGTCATCCTCTTTAACTTCTCTCTAGAGCTCAGTAATATATTACAGTCTCTTCTTCCAGTATTGATCTTTCTGTTCCTGTTCTTGCATCAGGGTTGTAGGACTGCACTGTAAATCCACACTGAGTCTAAAAATAGTGGTGAATACAACTAACATGTTAAGCAACTTTGTACTACATCACACCTATATCTTAAATTACCACTGATTTTTTTTGCGAGTATTGAGTACTCAGTGTAGATTTAGGATGCTGTTAGGAACAACACAAGTGTATATGGTTTGGGAGTTGCCTCTTTGAGACCTGTTCCCAGCATGATGTTGCTGGAGCTAACATCAGCAGAGTTGTCTGAAGTCTTGGTATGAAAAGAAAGTCTTAACATTAATTAATTCTTTAGTAAAATTCCTATCCATAATACCATATCATAAAATAAATGAAGAGAGTGAGTTTTGGGGAATATGTGTTACAAATTTCAAGTACCAGCATCACTGGATAAAAGATTCTACAGTGATAGCTTTTACTGCCCTGTCCTGACACTCCTCTGGGATGGCTGGATAAACTCCAGCATCGTAGCTTCAAATTCTGCTATGTTGCTTTACTTTGGCCCTGCCAAGAGTTGACAAAATAACAAACATAAATAACATAAAACAAAGATGTCTTCCAGACTGCAGCACTGTCTCCCAGCCAACTGTAACTGATAGAAAGCATTACTTTGGAATGCTGCTCTGCCTTATGTAAACCTTAACTAAATTAAGAAGATGCTTTTTGTGATTTCCAAACAGGGTATTAGACCATTTCTGCAATTTTTCTTTCCTTTGTCTTCCACTATAATCACTGTCTTGCTAGGGTAGTGCTTCAGTCTGCCATTCTTCATCAAGAACAGCTTTTCAAGCACTTTTAACCATTCTTGTGATAGTGGCAGTCTTATGTGAAATAAAGACAAAGTGGAGCTATATGTTATCATTATAATGTGGGCACTTGACTGAATGTCGCTTGAACAGTTCTCCTACTGCCTGCATGTAGACATTCAATACGACAGCCTAAAATCACAGATCTCACTTCAGAGGCCTACAGAAGAGTCTAGTGGTAGATATGCAATTTTTCACACTTACTCTCCTCCTCCAGGGAAGGAAGGCTCACACTGCTTCATAATATTTCCCAGGGTCTTGGACAGATCATTCATACAAGTTCTAAGTGCAACCTGAACAAAATTGTAAAGCATAAACCATCTCTGATGATCTAAAATTGTCATATTATAGGTATTGTTTGCTCTTATAGAAACTTGTTATGCAATTAAAAAAATATTTTGTGGCAATTAGCCAAAAGTAAATAGCTCATTGTTGATGTGTATATTAGTTTGTTGAATGAACAACTGTTTGACAGGAGAATAAACCCAGTCTATCTGATTGCCAGTTTAGAGAACTGAAACAGCTGTTTGAGAAATCTTCCCCATCCTGTTCAGTAACATAAGAAGAAGGGCATCAGAGATTCAGTTGGAATGAAAAGCTGGCAGGGCAGTTCAGCTCTATAGTTCACTGTCAGGTTTACTGAATGATGAGGGAAAACTTTGTAAGGTCTCAACAAAAGTCACAGCCAAGGTACTTCATAGAATTCTTTGTATTTCACTATATTTGTATCAACCTTTTTTTTTTTTTTTTTTTTTTATCAGCTTGAATCCAAACATTACCCTTCTTTCTTCCAGAAGGCACAGCCAGCTGGCTACTTGCATTACAAACCCCCATGTTCAGAAAACAAAATGATAACTACATATAAATCATTTCTTGATTTGCAGTGTCATGTTTCTGACACTGCTCACTAGTTATACATAACACAGTTCCTCAATGGATGTTTTGTGACAGAAAGCTGATCCTCCTACAATAAACTGAGGCTCACTTCTTTAGTTTGAAATTATCTTTGTATAATCAGGAACATGAAGGGCTAATTTTAAACTCTCTCAAAATTGACAGGAGTCATCTATTACTAGTTTCAACTAGTCCATATTAGATACTTGCAGGCATATAAAAAGCAGATGAAAAACTAAGTCTGAGCAACAACACTTAAAAATCATTTGAAGATAGGAATTACATATCTTGTATGAGATAGAGCATAATTACAACATACGGTTACACAGCACTTTGAATCTGTATTTGCATTTAAATTCTTCAAAATTTTACTGAAAACATCTATATTTACAAATTACAAAACCAAAGATACTAAAAATGTTTAACACACATCATACAGAACACTTCTTAGTTGAAGGTTTGAAGACAATTTGAAGCATGTAACGGATTTATATCTGGGGTATGAAATAGATATCTAAAGTGACATCCTGAGGCACAGTTAATGAGATTGTCTTATGTAAGGCTATCTGGTAATTTGATCATCTCTAATGAGATTACTCTGAAGTAATCCCTTCACAAATTAAATTAATGAATGATATACATTCACAATGCAAGAATACAGACCTGAAATGTGCTCAAAACATTTTAATGTTAATAGCAAAGGATTTCTCCATCTCTCACAGGGCCAAGTTATAATGTATATAATAACGTACTGCATTAAATCAGAGGGGGCAAAAAACAAGTCAACTCATAGGAAATACAATGTTGCCAAGAATAGTATACTATCTTTGTGAGTATCACATGTCTTCTGAAAATGATAATCAAATAATTAAACAGAAAATGTCTGCTGCCTGGAACCCAGTACTGGATACTTCAGGTATAAGAATGAAAGGGAATACTAAAAATTAGTTCTGAATCTTCTGAGTTGGAGAGTAAGGGCAAAGAAAAAAGATTCCCCAGAGTGCTGAAAGAAAGACACATTAGAAGAAGACACAGTAAATATCAAAAAAGTACATTGCAATGGAAGGTTACATTCACCTCTGTCAATCACAAATGGAGGTAAGTGGGAGCTTTAAAATGGAGGATTAAATTGGAGGTAAGGGGGAATACATATAGATCATTGCTGGTTTAAACTTTTTATGTATATGTTGTTTGTTGTTATAAAAAATGAACCTGGATATAAGTAGCTTCTTTTATCCACTTGACTGTTGTGCTATTAGGAGTTGTAGAGGATATCAGGCACATTATGGTAGGGACTTTGTAAAGATCTTGTGTATATCTCATTGATAAGCCCGAACACTCATTAGAAGATATAGCACAAAACATATTTCTTTTAATTTTTCTGTAATAGTATTCAGTGATGCATCTAATTGCCATAAAGGCAGAAGCCAGCATGCTGTGAGTATCCTGACTCACCTCCAGTTTTGCGTTACTGGGAAATGTTCGGTAGCATTGTTGTTTTCCATGAAATAACTGCACAGAAGCATTTCTGCCTTGTTGGGTAATGCTTATTCTCTGCGTCTTTCTGTCACAGTGATCTAAAAAGTGTTTGTTACTAGATACTTTTCCCCCCAATAGTAGAGGCATTTACTCAGTAAGTGAGATAATTTAGCCTCCACTTGAAGCATCTGAAATATCATTTAATCTGTCTTTGAAGAATTTAAACCTAATCATTGATCCATATCATATAGCCACAGTCAAGACATCTAAGAGAGTATTTTGGTTCCTAGGGTGAAGAATCTCATTTCTTTTCCTTGTCTTCCTCCCAACTACCACAGAACCCATGCTCTTCCCTGTATCGGCAGAAGCCCCAGTGGTAAGCAGGACCCCTGCTATTTGGCATCCCATTCAAGAGTCTCTCTATATAGGTGTCATTGCCCTACTTTTGCAATAACTTTACCCTAGGTCCTCTGGTGACTGCTTGATCAGAGAACATTGTTTGTCACAACATAAAAAGGGAAGATTTAAAAAAATCACCAAATGGAAGAAAAAAGTTGTTAAAAGCAGCACAGGGTGACAGTAGAAAAGAATATATATATATATATGTGTGTGATAATACTTTTTCTATGAGACAACTTCCATAGAATTTGATGTGTTTGGTCACCTAAAGGGCAGGCAGAAAAGGCTAACTGCAATAATGCAATTTGTGGAGTTGAGGATACTTTCTCCACATGAAGTGAAAGAGTACATGGAAGGAAAATTGTGAAATCTGATGGTGACTCTGAGATTTGACTTTTCAAATTGGGCAAGGGACTTTAAAGCTTTCATCATCATGGAATACCATCTGAAAAAAAAAGGCAGTAATGCAAAGGACACTGCTTTCACACATTGGTGTTTGGTAAAGGATGCCAAAAGGATACTGAAGCAACAGATTTTACTATGTAACCATGACACCAGAGAGGAAATATTAAAGTCAGTAAAAGCATTACAGTGAAAATGAAATAAAATTAAATCATTTCAGACTAATGCTTGCATGGTCTTGTGGATGGACTGCCTGTCTAAGCACATTAGATGTGCTCCAGGAACGTGTCCTCCAGTTTAATTTCTTCCCAGAAGAATCAAGTCCATGTGCTCTGTGACTGCTGGGTAATGTGAGACAAAGCACAGTGAGTGGGACAGTGGGGACATTTGCTTCATAACTGCACTCCTGATCTCAGCTAAAACATTAGTGCACACACCCACCCCCAGGACTGCTGATGAACACTTAGGATAGCTCCTTTTATGATTTTAGTGCATTAGTAGAAAAGTAAAAAAGCATAGCATTACTTCTAGTACAGGGAAGTGACTGACTATCCTCCCCTTCAATTACAGGACTATTCTGAAGTCAGTTGTGCCTAAATGCTACATTAAGCAATTTTCAGATCTCTAAAGCTGATTCGTAAGCCAATTTTGCATAAAACTTTTAAAGCAAATCAGTCAACAGTATTCATTTCAATTAAAGTAGAAAGATATAAGAACCAAGGCAGAATTTTCCATGCCTATAAAAGGACGTTTAATAAGACAGGACTAAATCTTCTTGGATAGCAAAGGAAAGGACTAGACACACAGTGTTTCTAGAGCCTATGGCATTAATAGTACTTGTCAGTCATGGCTCTGCAGATGGTATTTGTATCAAGTCAACTCAGCAGTCTCTAGATCATAACCTTATTCAGTTCCAGGCAATAGGCTACTGAAGTTGTAGATTCTTTACGACGTGGTAGAAAATGGTAAGATCTCCCTGGTCATCTTCCTGGTTTACCACCCATTCTATAACAGTGAAATTATGACAGGCATGATAAGTAACAAGACTTCTCCTTTATTGAGAGCTTTCTCTATTCAAACCAATTTAGCTTGCCAGAAAGAAAAGCAGTTGCCTAAACCAATTTTGGCTTAATTTCTGTCCCCTTGCAAATACTCAAAAAATCTTTAAAAAGTGACTGTAAAATATAAAATGTATCTGTGAATGGCACAGCAATAAATAAATGGCTCTAAGAAATAATCACTAAACAGTATTTGCCTGAGAAAATCCATGTTCAACCTGCATTATTGGGAGCTCCAAAAAATCTGATCCATCTTGGTATCATACTGGATTTAATAATTACAGGTACCTTTGGTCATGTTTATGGCTAGTGATCATTGTTGTAAGTTCCTGCACTTACAGCATGGCCAGAAACAGAACTGTATCTCAGTTCTCATTGACTGTTTCAATAAAGCAGGAGGGATAATAGAGCAAATATAATTCCTACAACACCCAGATAGTCATTCCTACAAGCTGGAGCTCTTGTGAACAAACAGAAAGCAACTGACGTGCCTACTTTTCTTTAGAATGAACTCCTACTGACATCATGGGGGTTTAATACCACTTGCAGATGTTTCTTCTTCATAGGAACTGAAATCAGGAAAGAAGGGTTTTGTTACAGTGTGCAACTTGATGACTGATGTCCCTGAATTTCTTGACTGTCAGAGTGGCACAGCAGTCACTTAAAATAGACAGTTTACGGGCCCTTCTAAATTGCCTGCTAAATTTTTTATATCTGAGCATTTTTTTCCATTGTTGTGCATACCAAAATATTTACACTTATGGTTGTCTTGGCTTGAGTGAGAACAGAACTAATTCTGTTCAGTAATTTTACTTTTCAGCTCAGTTCTTCTAACTGCACTTTCTGAAGGTAGCAGCCTGTTCTCACAGACAGTGTCTGCTTCTAGCACTGATGACACCCCATGTTTAGAGTTACTACCAAGGACTGGTGTGCAGACCAAGACCATTGATGGATCTTGTGTACCACATTGGGGGGGTGCAGAAAAGTGAAAGGCTGCACCTGCAGGGAGAAGCGGACAAGACAGGTGACCCTAAACTGACCAACGAGGTATGCCATCCCATATATGTCATATTTGGTATAAAGCTGAGGGATCTGGAGGGCCTGTGTCTTTCCTCCCCTCTTGGACCGCTTTGCCAGCTTTGCTTGGCTTAACTCAGGTCGTCTTTCAGTTCCGTCCTTGAAGCACCCAAGGAGGCCTCTGTCCCTTCTGTGTCTGATGCCAATCTGTGTGTTCCTGAATCCGATACCAGAATCCAGCTCCTGAACACAGCTCCCGTCTACTGTGGGGCCCAGTCTGGGACTCCCCCAGCGCCTACTCCACAGCATCAGTGGTGACGGTGATATCATTACCATAGGGGGTTGGGTTCAATACTGGTTTTGTATATATTTGTATATATTCCATTTTTATTAATTATTATTTATTTATTTTCATTAAAGCTGTTCTAGTTTCCTTTTCTAATTGCTAAGTCTTTCTACTGCCTTTCTCTCCCCTTTGGGGAGGGAGGGAGGTTAACGAACAGCATCTGTTATAGGTCTAAGGGGCCACCCTAGCCCTAAACTGGGACAATAGTTCTGCCCAATTCCACCCATTTCTGTATTATCATTTACTGATAATAGAGAAATGCCAAATGAGCATGCCAAAAACCCAACACTTTGAATGCAAAATGAAATAATATATTTTCCTACTACAGTGACAGGTATCCTTCATGCCTTCTATAGACAGACATAGTTTAGCCAGACATAGTTTAGATAGACATTCACTACTGCAGGATAACTTGTCTCATTCTTCTGCACAACTCTTTGTGCAGGAACTTATAACAAGGTTTTGAATTGCTGTCCCCAGAAAGTGTCTGGGAGTGCTATCAGACAGAACTAAAACAGAAGGGTCACCAGCACGCTCAACAGGGTGAAAGCTGACAAGTCTTTCTTTACGATGTTGGTCATGCAGTGTGATACCTAAAGAGGTCACCCCACAACATCCTTTCTTGCTCTCTGAATTTCAAAAACACTTCCATGCCAGATTATTCTATTCAGCACTCTTGGGCAAGACTCTGCCCCCCACTGTAACAAGATTAAGCTCATTCCATAACTGTCTGGAGACTCCTTTAGGATCTTGGTTGACTTCCTGCCATCCTGATATCAAGATGAAGCATCTGCTATGCCATTGTCCAGTCTTGGCATATGCATCCCTTAAGAAAGGATATTGTGACATAACCAGTGGAGCACAAAAGCCCTTACTGACTTAAGGACCCATAGGGCTATTACCATCTGTTTATTAATTAGGTGCACTGGGTCTTGATTGTTACATATGAAATGAACTAAGCTGTTGGTGTCTCAGTCCACCAGAATGCTGTACTCATAAGGAAAGGATTTTCAAGAAACAGGAAACAAGTGTCCTTGTTTCAATTGCCTAGTACAATGTCTCCCAATGTTTTAAATCAAAACAATTATTCCTCTTCTAGATTTTTTGGATGAACCCTCTGTTCCTGTCTTGCTGTAAATCAGTATTTTATCAGGGAACACCCCTACAGGGCAGATTGATAGTTTCAGTCTTCTTCCTCATATTTCCATGGTTTTATTCACCATGACCTGTCAGTGAGGTTTTTTTTTGTAATCAGTCAAAACCATCATCACTCCCACAGAGAATCTCCTTCTGAAACCAATCATTCAGCAAGCAAAAAGTAAAAACTCCCTAAGAGCATCTGTGGATATTTCAATATATACCATTATACATTCTTTGTTTGAAAGACATGCTCAGCAAAGCCACAAATAATCCATGTCTTTCTTCTGGAACACTGCAAAACTGGCAATGTGATTTTTATTAGATTGATTATTACTAAATTCCTTATATAATCCCCACAGTTAATGATATACCTACTTGTGTCTTAGATCTTCTGTTCCTTGGAAGAGAAAATCCTCTACTGAAGAGGATGCATCTTGACTCTTGAGTCTTTTTAGGAGCACCCTTTAGTGCAAGAAGTCGTCAGTGGGAATTTCCAGTTGGCCCTTCCTCTCTGTGTCCCTCCAGGTCAGACAAAACTTCCATGGGTCCAGAAGGTAGATCACAGAGCCATATATTTGTGGAATGGTTTGGGTTGGAAGATAACCTTGTCCGCTCACCCTGCCATGGGAAGAGACATCTTTTGCTAGTAACTGAGTATACCTCTATTACACACTAAGACCCACAATACATATTTTTTTTTAATACGTTAAATAGAGTACTTCTTACAGCACCTCACTAGATAAATAGATTTGATCATGCATTACAGTCAGATAATTCCCAGTTATCAGCCCTTCCAATAAAAATATTTCTACATCTGACAAAATAGCAGTAATATGGCAAATACTGCAGAAAACATAAGTTACTGCAGAAAACATAAGTTACTGTAGAAACCCCAAGACAATTCCTTCAGAATGAAGACATTTTAAATTATTTCAATGTAAATGCATTCTGAACTCTAAAAATGGGGTGGTTTCAGATTCTTAAAGGTGTTAACTACTACACTACTAAAGGTGTTACACTACTAAAGGTGTTAACTACTACACTGTACTACTTCAGGTAGGCCAGATTATTGAACAAACTCACCCATACTGCTACCTATAGAATATTTCTCTTTTCAAAATCTGAAACAGTTCCATGGACCCTGGAGCAAAACAGAAGGAATCTTGAAATGCAGCAAGTTTCAACTTTAAATCTCTATGGAAATGAATTATACATATGGATTGGATGTACAGTTTTAAGCTGTAGAAATAATGTTGTATACTGCTACTGCGACAGAGAGGTTGCTCCAGAGCATTAATGTGAGTTAGCATGAGTCCACAAGAGTTAACATTAATAAGGAAATGAATGAGACAAATAAAGGAAAACAGGTAGGTAGAGTTTTTCTTACTTGTAGATGAAAATAAGGAACTTTGAGAAGGGTGGGGGAAAGATATCCTTCTAATTCCTCAGCTGTCCAATGTAAGCATGAAGAAGTTTGAACTATACAGTGAAAAAGGAATAGTCAGCACTGTTAATTTTGAAGAACTAAATTACCAATAAAGAAACCAAATATAAGTTTGGGGTTTTTTTCTGGAGATTTTTGCAGTGAGGGAGATAAAAGTATCTCCAACAGATCTGAATAATGTCTTTGTTGTAAAACGGATGGAACTGAAATACCTTCTAGTAAAATATGAATGCTCGTGCATTGTTATCAATATATTGAAATATGAATAGTAAATCCTTTCAGGATTAACCCTGTGCTTCTCATTGCTCTATTCAGCAGGTGAAAAGGATTTTTTTCTTCAGAAAAATGTATCTGTAAAAGCTGCTTGTTCAACAGCTTCTTTGTTCTAGTATACATCTGGTAAAAAATATAAATGTTTGTTTATATTGATGTGAATCAATGCCTCTTTTGATCAATATGAGACTTTATTTCATAAAATAACTTTTGTTCAGGCATTGTAAGTCAATGTGTACAAGTGCACATAGTGTACAAAAGCAATTGTCTCAGCACAGTGTGCATTTCAGTAAGGACATGACACTGATTTCTTATGACGGAATTATCTATCTGTAGATGATGTTTTCTCTTGTCATATTTGATCATACACATCTTATTTGTAACCCAACTACAAAAATCCATTAGTGCTCAAGACTTATCCCCTACCTTAGACCTTTCCACAGACAACTAAAGGTTGCTCTGTGTCAGAGTCAAACTTTCCAGTCTTTATAAAGTACTGGTACAAACATTTTAAGCATCTAGCAATGATTAATAGTTAAACAAAAAAGCTTTACATGGATATGCCATGATACATTTAAGAATAATGATGTAAATTTAAAGGCATATTCTACATCAGAGAATGCTTTAGGCATACTTATTCATTTTACTTGTAGATATTTATGAATTTATACATATATAAAACCCTCTGTAGTTTTAAAATACACTACTTATAAAACATTGTCACCTTATAGCAAGCTACTGAGTCCAGAAAAGAACATTTGCAAACCTTCTGAATAAGGAAAGCAATTTTTAACAGTGTATTGATTTGTCTAAAGTGTTAAATGACATAATAGCAATACACTAAAGCATTGAATAATTTAAGTAAATCAATGTTTTCTGAATTTCATACAAGCACAGACTGTCTTGGGCAATGAAATAAATCAATATAATAAAAAAATTGAGTAGTATATACTGATGAATGTATGGGATGATAATAACCAGAGGTAGAAAGTCATTTTATCATTGTAACAAACAACTTCCAGTTATCTTTTCTCTATTATTCCCATCAGAAAACATGATACTCTATATCTAATAGATTTTAGCCCTTAAATAACTTTTAATTTGAAAGATGCCTCACTGAAGTATAAATATAACCTTTTTCAAATTATCATCCCGGATATGGTATAGTTATTCAGATTTACTGCTGTTACAATTACTTCATATAATTTATGGTTCCTAAACAAGGACATACATACTCTGTAGACCTTAACGAAGCATCACTTCCATTCTTGAATGACTGCCATACAGTTTTCTTTAATTAATGTCTCCAGGGCAGAAGTCACTTTCATAAGCTATAATTTAAAAAAAAAAAAAAAAAATTTTTTTTTTTACTAACAATAATCTACTTCTGAATAATTAAGGATTACAACAAGAAAGAAAAAATGCATGCTTTTAAAAATTGCTCATAACATTTAACATGCAAAAAGTGCATCACTTATTTTCAAAAGTTAACAGAGTGAGTATATCTGTAGTAGATAGTTGATGATATTTCTTATAACCATATTTATGAAACCCATTAAATTCTTGCTCAGTGGTAAAAACACTTCAATGAAACTTCTAATTATAAATTGCATGGTGCTCCATTCAGACATTTGTAGGTGCAAAAGTCTTCTAGAAATATTACAATGAACTTACTTATATACTTCTCAATACATATAGATAAAATACCAGAATAACCAGTGTATTTTTCCTTTAAGACCCACATCTGAAACAATGAGAAAAACTGTCAGGAAAACCATACAAATGAGAAGAAAGTTTGGTTCTTTTTTCTTAAAAAGGACTAAATGAAGAATCCTTCACTATTAATACTGAAATGTAGTATCATTAGCCATATTCTATACATTTGCGTACCAGGCCATATAGAAGATGTAAGAGGATTTCAAACGGAGGTGGGTTTTTTCATCAAATTTTATTTTTACAAATATGTAATTCTTCTTTAATAATTGAATGATACTGAATGAAACTTAAATACAAATAATATTTTCCACATTGTATCTCTGTTGATCTTATGGGATTCAGGAGTACCTAGTCACATCAGTTTGAGGAAAGAGATATCAGTTCTGGCTTTGTTTGAAAGCAGGGAAAAGAAGTACTGTATCAACATGAACTCTATCTGGTTTTTATTCTAATTCAGTGTTCCTTCATACAAGCAGTTCAGAGAAAATTTACACCAGGAAAGATGTTATATAAGAGATGAGATTATGACTCGAAGTGGTTTGGAGTTTATATTATATGAAATGTACTATTAATAAAAACACCGTATCTATAGCTACTGTTATTTTTCTAAAATAAATGTTTAAAGAAAATATCAAGAAAGATTATACTAACCCTGTATGACAAAATAATTTACTCTATAACTTATTTTCTATGAAGTACTATTCAAAATTTTTATTAGAGTCTGAATAAGGCATTAACTCTAATTTTGAAATTCTTGATAATGAAAACACACTGTTACAATCTTTCTACTAAGAAAGGTGAAAAAAAATCATATTAGCTACTTGTTAGATGGAAATTTTCCTTTAACTAAATACATTATGCTATATGATTTTGAAAGGGAGATGTCTTTTTCTATAGATATGTAATCGTAAACTTACAATAAGAAAGATCATATTATCTTTTTTTCCCTGAATGTCATGATACTTGCTTCTAAGTTCTAAAAAGCATTTCTTGCCGGTTTTGGATTATTGTCAGCAAATTGCCATTTTTGCATTTCTTAGCTACTTCTGTAGCCAGAGTTCTTGTAATTATGTGGTGGATTTCATGCAGTTATCTCACAAGGATTTAATATATGTATGCAAATATGGAACTCCATTTAAGAAAAGGTGGAAAGTCTGTTCATTGCACCCCATTGGAAGCAGAGGAAATATTACACTTGTCAAAAAAATTACATACTTTTTCTAAAAAGGCAGCAGAAAATTAAGAGTTTCAAAAGTGGCAGATTATAGTTCCTGCTTGCTCTACCTCATCTATCCTTCGTAACTCAGTGTTTCACAATCAGTTTTTAATATGGATCCAACTGAACTTCACTGTTAATAAAATTTTTAAAATGTGTACAAATCAAAACATCAACATTTCAAAACTAGCACAGGCAAATTACTTCCTTGGTGATCCACTACTGTAGTCTTTAAAGTACATTTGCCATTGACAACAGTGGGGCCAAACATTAAGATTTGTGACAAGACAGACAATATGCTTTACAAGGGAGAAGTGTGCAAATAGAAGTGAATCTTTCTGTGACTTCACTTCCACTTAATGAAGTATCTGAATGCACAGACTAGTAGCCCTAATTTGTTACATTAATGCAATTGATTAATTTAATGAATACACCTTTTCGCTGAAAGAGTAAATCTGTAGAGGTCAGTTAGTATTTCCTATATTAAGTTTCTGCGCAGAGACTGAAAATTAGCACACCATGTACATATTCCTGCACTGTGTTAGGAAAAAATATCCCTTTGCATTTTCCTTCCACTTTCTAGACCAAACATTTTTCATACATGTTCCTGTTCAGCTTCAGCAACATGTCCTGGTTCCCTAAAGTTCTATCCTGAACTGAAACTTGTTGTATGAACATGGTAGATGGAAGAGGGAATGAGTTCTCTTAAGAAAGTGTAGCAGTTATGTGATACTGTCCATGGGAGTTCAGCTCATGTTATTCTGGTATTTTGATTAGGTTTAAAGAAAGTCTGTGTAAAAATAGGTGAATATTAAATCATCTAAGCACACGAATATCCTTCAATTATAGGAGACTTAAAATGATTCCCAAGTGAGTAATGAAGGAAATAAATATCTTTATGATCATCTTTCAATTAATTTTAGGAAAAATTTAGAGCAGGGACATTTGTTGCTACCTTAATTAACTAAGAAATTCTACAAATTATTCTTTCAATTTACTCTATAGAAAAAAAAAAAAAAAAAGCGTATCACAGAATCACAGAATCATTTATGTTGGAAAAGACCATTGGGATCATCATGTCCAACCATTTACCCTACTCTACAAGTTCATCCCTAGACCATATCCCCCAGCACTACACCTAAGTAATGCTTAAACACATCCAGGGATGGCAACTCAACCACCTCCCTGGGCAAGCCATTCCAATATCTTACCACTCTTTCTGTGAAGAATATTTTCCTAGTGTCTAGTCTAAACCTACCTTGTTTCAGCTTTAGGCCATTCCCTCTGGTTCTGTCCTTAATTACCTGAGAGAAGAGACCAGCACCAACCTCTCTACAGTGTCCTTTCAGGTAGTTGTAGAGAGTAATAAGGTCTCCCCTCAGCCTCCTCTTCCGCAAACTAAACAGACCCAGCTCCTTCAAATGGTCCTCATATGACCTATTCTCCAGTCCCTTGACCAGCTTCGCTGCCCTCCTCTGCACCCACTCCAGCACCTTGATATCTCTCTTGTACTGAGGTGCCCAAAACTGGACACAGTACTCGAGGTGAGGCCTCACCAGTGCTGAGTACAGGGGGACAATGACCTCCCTACTTCTGCTGGTCAGACTATTTCTAATACAAGCCAGGATGCCGTTGGCCTTCTTTGCCACCTGGGCACATTGCTGGCTCATACTCATTCGCTCAACATTGGCCCAGCAATCCAGTCTATCTAAGTCTCTCTGGAGAACCTCCCTATCCTCACACAGATCAACACACCTGCCTAACTTGATGTCATCTGCGAATTTACTGATGGTAGACTCTATGTCCTCGTCAAGATCATCAATAAAGATGTTAAATAGAAATTCTCCCAACACTGAGCCCTGAGGAACGCCACTTGTGACCTGCCACCAGCTGGATTTAGTAACATCGGCCACTACTCTCTGGGCCCGTCCATCTAGCCAGTGCTTGATGCAGCAGATTGTATTCTCATCCAGGTCATGAGCAGACAGTTTTTCCATTAGACATCTATAGGGAACATTGTCAAATGCTTTCCTGAAGTCCAGGTAGACCACATCCACAGCCTTTCCCTCATCCAGTAGTCGGGTCATCTTGTCACAGATAGAGATCAGGTTTGTATGAGGTATATCAAGAACACATTTTGTCTATAAAATGACTTAGAACATACACAGAGGTTAAACTAGTTTTTCAGGTACTACTCAAATAATACTAATACAATCCACAAGAAAGAAATTCTATTTTTTTTTTTAATGGCAATAGTAATGAGAAAAAATAATTAATTTTGTAATACATAGTTCTTTTATAATGACATCTATCAGTATAATTTAGAACAGGTTGAATATTTGGCAAAATTACATTACAGCCTAAAATTATGCAGTATTTTCCTGTACTGTCACAATAAAACCCTGTTTAAAATACGTGTTATTTAGAATATCATTACCAAATTGCATGTTAGATGCCAAAAACATTTTGGTTCTCAGATGTTTGTCCCAAACTTAGATGTAAAAGAAAGGGCAAATTTTACTCAACTTCTGCTTTGGAACTATTGAAACAGTGTCAAGTCATATTTAATTTTTCTGTCTTGCTTTGTTTTTTAAGAATATTTATCATTTGTCAACAATTCTTCAATGACTAGGTTCTGAAAATACTAACAGCTCTTATGTGAAATATTACAAAATACAGAATATTAATAATACTGTTCTTTTTTCTCATTTTTTCCATTTTTTCATGTGTCACAATCATTATTTTTTTCTAAAGAATTCTATATGTAACACTAATTTTGTTATATGCGCTCTACAGTTACTTGATTCTTCAGATGTCAAATTACAGTGTTCCTTTATCTATAACAAGTAAACTTGTTAGCAATTCTGCCAGGAAATACCTGCTTTCAAACCTAAACAAATGTTGCTACAGCTCATAGCTCATATGATTTGAAACTTTGTTTCAAGGCAGTACTTATAATCTTCATCTGGTTGCACTGAAAGATAGAGCATGATCATTTTATAGGAGTGAAAACCAATTACAAAAATCATCAATGAGCAATATGAAAAATGTACCATTTCATATACAAATAAGAGAAAATAATCATGAACCTCTAGGTACCTCTGATGAAGTCAGTATCTGTTGCCCTTTAGACACTTTGTAATTTATTTTTCACAATTATTTTCCTTTTTTTTTTTTTTTTTAATACAGAATCATTCTAATTTGACTTCTCTATTATTATCTTGGCTTTACAATTCAGTTGCACATTCAAATATATCATCCTAGTTAGTTTTTTAAACATCCATTGTAACACAATTACTACCAAATGCTTTTGGCTTTTCAAACATAATCCCCCTAAATGCTTATCATGTCTTCTTATGCGTATCTAAACTTTTTCTGCAGGTGATCATGGAAACAAAGGTGGCTCCATGTTACCAGCATAAAAGCCTTCTGATGTGCTTTTTGTTTTTTCCCTTACATGATCCCGACTTATTTTTTGACCTTTTTCTTAAGTAATTTATAACTTAGCATTATGAGTATTTATTATGAGTTACAAAAAGGATTGTATATTATGTTAATTTACTTAATATTTTTTCACTTCTCTGTTTTTTACATCAGAAGTTGAATAGGTCCCTTACAGCCTTCTTTTCCAAGATACTATTATCAAGAGGATAAATATTCAAGATCATACCTAGGTGCTTTTTTGTTGCCTTTATGTTTATAGATTCCTATCTGTTAGTAGTCAGATGATAAAGACAAGCTAGGTGATTAATTTTTCCACTGTGGTAATCACATTGATTTAGTTCATATTCATGACATTTCATATTGTTAACAGTCAATGACCCCAAATTAATATAAGAACAGTTTTGGCAAACCAAAGCACAATCTGACAATGCATTTACAACTGTGATTGTGTGCTTACTGTGCTGAGACTGAAATGTCAATTATATTGGGAATGAGGGAATAGTACATGTATAGGACAAAAAAAATTAACATATATGATTATACTTGAAAGTTAAAATAACATTACTGAAAATCAGCATTCTAATCATAGCACATACAACCACTGGGAAGAACAAATAAATACTAAACATAGAGATTTTAGAAATATGAGAGGGAGCATAGCACAAGTACAGAGCACCTATCAAAAGCCAGGGAAGGGAAGGGAAGGGAAGGGAAGGGAAGGGAAGGGAAGGGAAGGAGGGTGTGCTATCTCTTATCTGAAGATTTGCAACCATAAATCACACTAATGATGGTGATAATTAAATTGCTCAGAAATAAATCTTTGAATTGATCTTTTGGAAGTTGAAAACTGAAATAGTCACTTCAGAAATTTAGTTTTAGAGCAATGTCAATCCCTTTGCAGACAACTGTAGGGTAACTACAGCTGAGTTTTGTATGTTTCACTATGGTTGCTGGTTGAGATCTGAGATCATGTGTATATTACACATCCATCTGTTCCTCCATCTGGCAAAGAAAAAAAAAAAAAGAAAAAAAAAAAGAAAAAAAAAAAAAAGCATAGGAGTGTTTTATAAACTCTCTCCACCAATACACCAGTTGTGAGCTTCCTGCTGGTAACTCTGGTATAGGCTTCATTGGGTAATTATTTCAAGCAGGAAACAACCAACCCACATGCTCAAAAGTAATTACTAGTTCAATTAACTATCCAGAAGCATGTAATTTTTCTTCTTTGGATGAAGAAACTGAAGTATTACAATATTTGTGTGTCTTTAACGCAAGCATTTAGAAATCATCTGTGTAATTCTATACCTGCACTTTTTTTGGAATTGAAACAAAAATGTAATACTAATAAAAATGCTCTATATAGACAATAAATCATGAATGTTCACATGAACTTTCCTAGGTACTTTTTTGGTCAAGTGTAATATCAGGCCTGTTGTTATTTATCTTTTTTTTTTTAACATTTTGAAGATAAGCAAACAGCAAAACTAAATTTGCATATAATATTAAATTGAGAAAGCCATCAGCGGGGACATGAGAACCATGGGAAACACAGGCAGGAAGTAACAAAACAGACACAGAAAAGCACAGACTAATACATCTGAGGAAAAATAAACCAAAACCAGGACAATATGACTGGGAGGAACTGTCAAAGCTGGCAGGCTGAAAGAGATTTAGAGGCAGTAGTGGACAGCAAACGTGAAAAGAAGTATGAGTCAGAAACAGAAATAATAAAGACAAACTTTTTAAATGACTGTAATAACTTAAGTTTCCTACTTCAAACAGTTAATTTGCAGCAGAAACCATGTTTCTCCATCTACTTATTTCTATAGTTTACATATTAGTCTGAAGGATCAAGTAACATTTTTATCAGAATATATGCCCCCATAAAGCCTTGTCTGGACCCAGAGACAACTTAAATGGTCCAAGCTTCATTTTGTGGGGTCTGCCCTGAAACAGAAGAATGAGCTAATTCAATATGAGGAACAATGTTCTATCAATAGAAAGATGGCATTATTAACACATTTTGAAATGTACAGTTCTTCATTCAGCACTTCCCCACTTCAGAAACCTGACAGTACTGTTAAGTTACAATCTTGTTCAGCTTTAAAAACACTTTCAGATGATAAATCTCAGAAAAAAAAAATTCTACTTTCTAATATTTTATTTGGGTTCCGTAAATAAAAATATAAATAAATAAATATAATAGGGATCTTATTAATGTATATAAAAATCTGAGGGGTGGGTGTCAAATCGAAGGAGCTAATCTGTTTTCTGTAGTGCCCAGTAATGGGACAAGGAATAATGGGAATAAACTTGAGCATAGAAGATTCCACCTCAACATGAGGAGAAACTTCTTTACTGTGAGGGTGACAGAGCACTGGAACAGGCTGCCCAGAGAGGCTGTGGAGTCTCCTTCTCTGGAGACTTTCAAAACCCATGTGGATGCATTCCTGTGTGGCATGCCCTAGGTGATCCTGCTTTGTCAGAGGGGTTGGACTCGATGATCTCTTGAGGTCTCTTACAACCCTTAATATTCTATCCACACCTTGGTATTTTTGAACATTTTATTTACGTGTGATTATATGTAATATATTAATTGTACTTGTCTTCCTTATACTGTGTAGAGTAGAAAGAAGGTCCTCCAATTATATAAGGCTTTTATGGTGCAACAATATTGAATTTATTCTCTTTTATGCTGTCTATCAGGTAAACAAATTTAACAGTCGATACACACCAAACCAATATAATATCCCACATAACAAACTTTTCTTTTAAACAGATGAGACAAAATATAGCTGGAGGACATAATTTGAATGAGATTTGTTCTATGACATTAGGAGAAGGGAGTCTCTTCATACACCTGCAAGTAAAAGAGAAAGATAAGAAATGTCTGAATAATGTATCTGGTGCAAGCTGTCACAATCATCGTATATATTCTAAACCATTCAAATGCAAGCATCTCATCCAAAAGGTAATTTGATACACAAGTGTGTAACTGTGCCCATAACGGTAAATCATGTCTCTCTATAAATGACAAAGAGCTTACCATGAAATAAAATTAACTTCCTGAACATTTATAAGACTTGATTCATTCCTATCTAATGTGAATAAATAATTTTATAATCATACTAATGTTTCTCTGAGATGAACAAGTAAGTATCTGAAATCTAACCACAAGAAAAAAGGTGAAGGTGAAAATTTCTTCTCCATTAATAAAAAACTCCACATTGGAATGAGAAGAAGGTATTGTCATTACCACATAATTAGGGGTTTTAAATATGATTTTTAACTCAAATATAAAATCTGAGATTGAACTCCTGGACAAATATGGATCCTTGACCAAAAAAAATGCTGTAATTTACCTACGCACATTTCTCACATTTAAAACCTCTCTAGAATGTGTATACACGTGCATTCATGTGTATTTAGAAATATATGATTTTTTCTCCTATCATATATTCATCTTCGTACTTTCCTATGTATTTCTTACTCTGAAACAAAGAGTAGGAAGACAAAAGCTGAAAAATAAATACATCTTTCAGATAATCAGAATTTCAAAAGTATTTTGAGAAGGCTGGCTTGGAGAGGGAACATTTGGAATCCAAAAGCTAACTAATTGCAATGGCTTTAAAAAAAATCTAAGCTAAGGTTCCAGTCTATTGCTTTCCTTTCTCCACATATAAAAAGCACATGCATGTAAGGGGAGATACAAAGAAATTGTTCAGCACATCAACCTTTATTTCTGGCTGAGGTATGCCACTACATCCTAATGTGAATCCTCATTCATTTGAGAGGTGTGCTGGTCCAAGAAACTCTGTTTTTGCAGATTCATTTTTTTTTTCCAGAAAGAATTCCTTTCTCATTATAAATCTTCCTTTAGAAATGGAATCCTCTGACCTCAGGATGGAAGGGGTATTTTAGTCTGTTCATCACAGAAACTATATTATTAATAAAACATGATTTCTTACTATTTAAACTGTTCATTTCTTTGCAAGACTTCACTATGAACTGGTCTTTTCCAATGAAAAAAAAATATTTTGTACAGATCTCATCTCAAAAGCCACAATCTAGCATAGCTTTTTTAGCTGACAAAGCGAAATTTGGACCTAAATTACCATCTGATGCATTTCATGTTTTTAATAATCTGTATCTATAGCCTTGCTTTTTGTCCTGGTGTTCCAGTGCATTTGGAGACATAATTACTGGTATTTCCAAAGTCACATAGAATACGTATGCGTGTGTGTGCATGAGGGTGAGAAAAAGAGTGAGCATGCATAATTTCAGATTCATCTGTTCACTTTTTGTTTCACTTTAAACAGATAGCTTGCAGTAATACAGGAGAAAGTAATGCTAGAGAAACAATCTTCCTTATAATTCTTCCAAGAACAAGCAATAAGGGTAGCAATTATATCCTGCTACTCTGTGCAGTTAATCAAAACTGAGCTTTAGTTACTGTAGAATACAAATGGCAGCCACAGTCAGATCTCTTGTTTTAATGGGCTGCTTATGGTGTGCTCCATATTTTGGAACCCCAGTGAACAGACTAGTTTTGCCCTGTTTCTTCTGAACTGTGTAGTGGATTTGTTGGACCAGTTTTGACAGAGTCACCATTTATCTTGCAGTAGCAGAGAAAGAACATAGCCCTGCCATGATGAGTGCACTGGGAAGAATTCAGTAGGACCAGAAGAGATACTAGATCCTGTCAGAGAACAGTTATCTCCCATGCATCCCTTCCCATCACACTCAATGGACTGTTCAATTGTAGATTGATGATAAGATACAACATGAACTGGTGGTCAAATTCCAATTTTCATACACAGTACTTTCAGGGTAACTTGAATGAGACCCTTATGAACAATCTTAAAGTAAACCACCAAGACCTATTGCACTCAGAAATTATTCTTTCCTCTGCAGAGAAATTTACCTCAGCTTAGGCCCTCAGTCAGGAAGGGTAGAGAAGTTTTCATTGTTAGTACCTATTGGACTTTGTTTCTTGCAAGTGTCAATATTCTGACTTCAAGAAATTCTTTTAAGCTCATAGTGCCTTTTTAAAGTCAAGATTCTATGCATGGATTGAAACATGAAGAGGTTTAAAGTATAAAATAATAACAGCATGAAGAAGAAAAAGATACTTAACTTTTTTGAACAGTGTCAATTACCTTCAACTTCCATTAATCTCACGGGGAACCCCTAGTTCTGCAGATCTTAAAACAAGGAGGCTGTGTGGCTTTGTTGAAGGAATGATCAAAATAGGCAATAATTTTAAAGTGAAAACAAACACTTCATATTAGTTGGTGTCACTTCATTATCTGTTGAATACTTCATGCTGAATACTAAATGCTACACATTGTATAGTCCACCACAGTGAGGTTGAAATTGAACATCATAGAAAAACTGAAGTTCAGAACTGAAAAAAACCCATAAAATTATGTCATTTTGTCATTGCTTTAAAATTAAATTGTGAATTTGAGCAATCAAACATTATTTTTTTTTGTGTGAGACAAATTTCATTAGTGAAATATATTTTATTGGCTTTTTATAAGGGAATTTATCAATGGTTGTTATTATACAAGCTTTGTTGTGATGCCTGGTGTTAAATATTCCAGCTGGCAAGAACAGAATGTTTAAGAAGGCATTTAGAGAAGAGTAACCACAGTTAAAATACCAATTTAGCTTGACACTACTAGGAAGATGGCTTGACTAAAATGATTTTTTTTTTTTTTTCACTTTACAAAGCATTTACAAATTCTGTTTACTGCTTTTTGCCTGTCTTGCACAGAAAGATTACATTCTTTCTCACAGGCCTACAATTATTAGTGATACATCAGTGAATTACCAACCTGGTGCACATTGTAAAGGACACAGTTCCTGTTCAAAAAGGACAAAAAGCCTCAACATTGTATTGTGCCTTTTAAATAAGCTCTCCATGAAAAACTGTCTGAGTGCACATAGAAGCAAAGAAAACTACCAATGAGATGACAATGAGGTTCTGTGGAAAAAGCTCAGCTGGACAAGTGTCCCTGTTGGGCTTTTGGGGAGTTCTGTTTTCCTTCTTCTCTTAAGGAATTTTCTCATACTTGTTCGTCAAGGAGATAAATTGCTGTACTTAGAGAGACAAAAAGACCTGGCCACAGGGGGAGGTGTCCAGCCAGCCGCCGAATAAAAGGGGTTGGGTGGAGCCCCTAGGGCTCTGTTTTTTAATCCCTGAATTCGAAGGGGAGAGAAGCTGCCCTCGTGGTGGAGAGAAGTCGTCCCCACTGCGTCTTCCTGCTCTCCTTCTGCCCCTGCTGTCTCCCGGGGATCCTGCTGGGCACCAGAATCGGCTGCCCAAGCGTGTTTGTGACGCAGGCTTTTTGTCGGCCATTGCCCCGTGAGGCCTGAGCTGGCTCTGGAGCGGCGGGGAGACCATCGCGCCCTCCCTGCTCCCCGGGAGCCGCCCGCTAAATTCTTGGACATAGCCATCCTGACCTCAAATTGGCCAAAGTACATTTAATTGTGGAGGAAACTGGTGCTGATCCCGTGAATCTGACACTGTTCAAAGTGATCCATCCACTCTTTACTGTATGGAAACAAAAAAATATACTTTGACAACAAAGATTATAGCTACAACTGTAATTTCAGCCTAGATCAAAAAAGTAGCCTTGAGGCCAGATACTTGCTCCCACTCTCACACGTGAAATCAAGAAATGTACGCTAAATTTCATGCAGAATAATCTACATCTAGATGACACTTTTCCCATCATTATAACTATGAAAGACTTAACATTTTAAATAGCAACTGTCAGATATGTGATTTAAAAAAGAAAAAAAAGTATTTATTTTTGTTGCATTTTTACTATTGTAAATTGACGACTCTATCTGGGAAAGATTTACATCATATCACGAATTTAATTGAAAATGTGCAAGCTAGGGAAATAATTTACCTCTAGCATACTCTGTCAGAAAACAATTTTATCCTTTATACTGCATTAAATTTACTTTATCTATTTAATATGAAATTTGAACTAGGACAGCAGTATTCACACACATGATCTACTGAATCCATTAACTATTTCTAATTAAAAATACTGTCAAAAATCACAGTAGTAACATGTCACTTTGCTTTTTATTATTCAACAATAATAGACTGAAGAAATATCTTTTCATTTATAATTCAGATAAGACAGCATTTAAAATCAATATATTATTTGAAAGTGTAAATTACAAATTGGCAACATCTTGCAAATCGATACAGGTCGATATGTCACTGATAATAAGATTAAGGTTATAGTTTTTGACATAAGTCCTTTATGGAGAAGAAAAATAATATTGCTTAATCTATGCCTAAACTTTACTGTATCAGTATCTTTTGAACTTTGCAAGAAGACTCACATGGTACAGCAGTAACTTTGAAAAGAGTTATGTCAAAATTGTCATAATATTACAGACTTAATAATTTATTCATTATTATTGTAACTTGCCTTTATATGCAGACACTGTGTTAAATTTAAAAAGAAAAACAATTGTACATCTCCATTTTTATCCAGAATTATTAAAATTCATAAAAAGACTAGCTAGTAACATTAATTTGTTATTATCTAATTATGTTAACATTTGGCATACACTGGCAAGCTTTATAAATAATACTTTGGGACTTAGCAGGAAAAGATTAGCAATTAATTCTCAAAACTCAATATATATTTTTATGCTAAAGAAAAGCTTGGATTTGACTAATTATGAGATTTAAAAAGACAGCTTTGTGACAGAATAAATGACCCATTTATAATCATAATTCACTGGTGAAATTTTAGCATAAAATGAGAGGGAGAAAAACCCAAGCACTTCATTTCCACATGCTGCTATTAATGTTTACCTAATAAAAAACAACCATTGCTAAAAATAAATGTATTCTAGCTTTTCAAAGCTACATTATTTACAAAGGTTAATTTTTAAGAAACAAAAACTCAGTAAGTAGAAATACATCGAACTGTGCTCATTAGGTTTATACCGTCAGTTTTTGAGCAAACTGCTCAATAGGAAGTCCTTTCCAGAGATCATTATCAGCATGAACTACATGTTGTTAGTGTAAGGTTAAAATAATCCTTAACCTTTTTGGTTACTTGAGTAAATGTAAATATCAAATATAACACCAAGGTTTCCACCAGAAAAAGTAAATGAACATACTTGTACCAAAACCTAAAAAGTGTGCTACTGTGTTAAAATTCTATCCATCTGTTTACAAGATACCTAGGGCTTTCAATATTTTCAATGCACTCTTATGAGTAATGGTAGAGCATATGATTTTTAAATGATTTAGTGGGAATCCAGAGAGACAAGAAAAACAAAGGATGCAATTAGAGGTGGCAACTATCGATTAAAAATCCTTATCCAGTTCACTTAAAGAATGGAAAATGATAAATGACATGATTTTATCATTGGACAGAATGTCAAAAAAAATATTGTTATTTCTCATATATCTCTAGTGTGAACTTCTCTAGAGAAGCTTGATAGGCTTTTTGATGTTTGAGAAAGAGGAAAAATAATGTCATTAGTGTTTTGCAGCAGAGGTGTGGGGCAGTAACATCAGGTAGGAAAAGAGAGAAAACTAAAAGCACAAGTGAAAAAACCATCTGGTTCTATGACCTTCTCTATAACGGCCTCTTAAATAACATTTTCAAGAAAAGAGTGGTGAAAAGATGGGTTTTGCAAAGCTATTGCTAAATCTTCATTATTTCATTCTATTTTACTAGGAAAGGTATACAGTTCCAAAAATACAAATCTTAATATTTTATTTTCATTGCCAAAATAAGGACTCAGGAGGCCAAATTAATGTCTGGCCCAGCACTTACAGATGTAGTGAAACCACAAGTGGTAATTTTAACTCATAATGTTTGATGGATTTAAAAATTTGAGAATATTTTTTTTCTTAAACCTCATTATTTAACATTCAGAATGGGGAAAAGAAAATAAAACCAAAACCCACAAAGAAGAATAAAGAAAAAAAAATCAAACCCCTCAAGACACCCCATAAAACCAAGGAAATTAAGAAATGAACCAAAGTTTTGAGGGTTTGGACTATATTAAAGCAAAACAGATCAAAACATGAAGCAGAACAACAACAACAAAATGGCAAATGAAAAGAAAACAAGGTAAGAATTGCAGGTAACAAATAGAAGTCTGGATGTTGCGATCCTCTACTCTAGACTACTGTTAAGCATGAGCAATTGCCTTGCAGCCAAGCAATAAAACCAGTGTAGTGGCCCAATAATCCATAAAAAAGGTGACCTCTAAATCTCTCATGAGTAAGTGTATCAGCTCCACATTAAATACCTGTTGAAATATTTCTTTATGTATTGCTTATTAATACTGAATCAACTTTTTTTGTCTGATTTTTTACATACTATAATAACCTCATCTGCATGACAATAAACAATGCCAGAGCTGAGCACAACCTGATTCATTTCCACTTCATGTAGCACCAAAAACCAGGCAGTCCCTGGAACATATAAGGGTGATTCACTCTTCCTTGAGACCTCACAGTTTAAAAAAAACACAAAATAATGTAAGTCTTAGTCAAGACTTAAGTAGAATTAAATGAGGCTTTTGAGTGATTCAACAGTGGGTTGGGAAGTTCTGATTTGGATTTTCAGCTCATCAAAGGAAGCAGTTCTTCCATACTGTGTATCAAGTATAGCATTCTTTACATCGGTTGTACTTTTCATTTGAGACAATGCTACCTGACACCACAATCAATGCAACTCAGCACACTGATTTGAAAAATAGTGGCTAGTAGCACTAGAGAAGCCAACAGAGGACTCAAAAGATCTAATTTTAGTTTTGTATTCTGACAGGATTTTATTCATAATTTTAGTGAAGTGTCAGTAGTTTTTTTTTACCCAGTTGTAAAATGGAGATAATAATACTTCTCTCCATCTTTAGAGCACTATGCAAAATTCTGAAGTGCTATCATGTTAAGGAAAAATACATTAAACAGGTTTGGATTCTTATTTTTAACAGGCACTGCTGTTAAACAAATAGTATAGGAGATTGGATATTACCCAGCTGGGGCCAAACTTTTATCCTCCTTCCATCAGCATTCAGAAAAAGACAGTAACTTTGGGTTTCATTTGCTGTATTATGGGCCTATAGAGATGCATGACTTTTTATATCCAAATCAGCTAAAATAGCCTCCTGGCACCTCTGTGTGACTAAAATCAATGCTTTAGTCTCCATGGAGAACAGTGACCACCAGAAGACATGAGTGAAATTTATAAACTCTTTTATGTATATCACGTTCAAATGCATTAATTCATTTTAACACCTGCTTAAACTACTTCTTTCCCTACTGACAGCAGAAAATCATCATAGCCTCTGTATTAAAGGAGAGACTTGTGTGGCACTGTAGCAGGCCCTAGAAAGAGAGAACATTAGGAACCAATATTCATTATACTTTCCAACAAATATTTTCAACATGATCTAGCCAGTGTTTTTAAGTGTATGCAAGTTGCTTTAAGTGCATATAAAGGAAATGTTTATGGTACAGTGAAAGTTACTGTTTTGATCTTGCATTTACCAAATTTAGAGTTTTCATAGTGCTTTTGAGGGGAAGGGTCAAGCAAGAGGAGGAAAGAAATGCAAATATTTCAAAAAGGAGTAAGTTGCTATATTGAAAACTTGAAAAATATTTCCTCCTTGTTGTTATCTTTAGTACTTAACTAGGATTGGCAAGAGTTTTCACCGACTTAGAACAGAATAAAATTAAACTATTTTCATTATGGTTAGAAATAAATATTAATAAGCAATGTTTTGCACCTCTAAAAATTACTTTTTAAAGTGTACTAGGTTATATTTTAAAATAATTAATAAAAACATGCCCAGTGTCACATAGTTATTACATCAGTTATGTTGTTCAGTGTGATTTACAAGATCAGACTCTTAGAGCAATTGTTAAGTGCCAAATGTCATTCATAGGCAAAGAAGCAGTACACCCTGTATGAAAGTATAGCCAAAACTTTATTCTCAGAATAACTGAAACCTTAATAGTCTACTCATCATTAATCCAGATATAATTGTAACAGAAGAAGAAAGAATAATAATACAGTTAAAAGTGTTATACATACTTCCTATTTTTTCCTGGTGTTATGTCCCCCATGCCTATACTCCTCCCTGACACACTCTGGGTCTCTTCCTCTCAAGGCCCCCAATATCATACCAGGCCTGTATGTCTCTACACTACATGATTGTGTTAGAGCAGTAAATACCTTATTCTACCTACAGCAACCACTGCCTGAATAAAACTAACTTTATACACTGCTAACTGCATAAAACTGTGCATGGCTGTAACACACACAATTAAAAGTAAAACAAATTAGCCTTAGACGCTTGGTCAATTGGAGAAATTGCTGTTACAGATAAGACAATGAAAACAAAGCTGCAGGCAGGTCAAGAAGAGTTCACGTGGAGCAAGATTGACAAAACCTGTCCTGTGGTCTTGCAAACTCTGTACAAACCTTATGACCTATACCAGCCATGGCAGGACTTTGTTACAGGGTTACATGGTTACTCATCATGCATTTTTTCAGGGGCTATGTCTCTCTCTGTTCCTTATATTACATTTAGAGAACTTGCATCACATCTCAAATGTTAAATTACCTTTTCCTGTAGGTACACAAATCCTGCAGTGTTGGCTTTGATTGTTTGCTGTCATTTTGCTTAAACCACTAAGAGAAGCATATACACTTCTCTGTATGCTTGTCTTTCTCGTCTATACAAGAAAAAATTATCCTTAGTCTGTTCTGATTTTAAGGACCAGGCCAATAAGCTTAAGAGATTCAAACTATCTTAAAGGTACCAAAGACGCCTTTGATGACTGTAAAAAATAGTATGACTGGCACTGGAACATAAATGCTACTTAATGAAACTTCAGAAGGAAATTCCGCTGCTAGTAAGACTACTAACTATTACTAAGAAACATAAAGGAAGAAGGTAGCAAGGACATACTTTAGAGAGATCTGGAATATAATGTCCAGTTCTTCACAGTGCAAGTCTTGTTAACTTTAATTAGATGTGCTTCAGTAGTAAGAATTTTTACTTGCAATGTATAGGCTAGACAGTCACACTGCTGTGTATTTCAGAAAAAGACAAAGAAGTCACAACTCCCAGAGCTCTACAAAATTTGGTGAGTGCTTAATTTCCAAAAATACGAATCACACCACACAGAATCAGCAAGATTTCTGTTAATTTTTTAGTACAAAAGGCAACCTAAAAGTAGCTTTTCCCTTTTTCTTCTCATCAACAATTTTTTTTTTTTAATGAATTCATTATAACTAATAATTTTGTTATGACTACTTTATATGCAGGATTTTTATGGCCCACTATGTCACAGAAATGTTTCTTCAACTGTAGTTCAGTATGCCATTCTTTTCCCCCATAATCAAAGCTCATCCTTGACCATTCTTCTTCGAGTCTACAAGTACAAGCACACCACTGAAAGTTATCCTTTTTTCCTGCCTAGAAAACTTCTTTTATAATCTCCCATAGCACCTAATGTATTTTATTCTGGGCATGATCCTCTTTCCCACTCTGCCATCTAATTATGACCTATAACTGTTGCTAGCACTTTGTTTCAGAATTACAAGCTAAGTAAAAGGAAATACCTTCTACTAAATTGAACGTACTTTCTCATTTCAAAATATATCACAAGGTAATCTCAATATATGCTTTCCTTTGTTCAAGGATAAGAAGCAAAAAACATCTTGAGATGAGGAAATTATTTTGGGAATATGTGTTAATATTGAGTTTTATTGTATGTTTTTATTATTTATAGTCTCCCATGTGTACACTGCCTCTTTCAGATAGGAAAAGGTGGCAGACCTCTGTCATTCGCATCTTACACTCTAAATTAAATATGGCAAAGTTTATACTGCATACATGTGTTGAGACAATCTATAGGGAAAAGGAACATGAAGGTTAAAGCAGTGAGAAATTATGAGCTAAGAACTTAAAATCATTCTCGTGAGTATAGTGAATAAGGTTGGGAAGAAAAAAAAACAGACCCACCTTACTTATACCACAACATATTAAAATTTCCTAGAGTCCTATTTTCACAGAGAGCGTCTGTTATAGGTCTAAGGGGCTGCCCTGACCCTAAACCGTGACACCTAGGCATTAAAAAAAGAGTGTGGAGATTTCAAAGGACATCATGGAAATATGGCATTGATAGCTTTTTAGCAGTATGAGCATTAACTTCTTAGTTTGGATCCTAAGCAGTAAGGAATAGGTTGGGACAACTGAGTGGGCTTAGGTACAGTGGACTGAAACTGAGGTGTGTAGTGCCATGACAACTTCTGTGTTTCTGATAAGACAATCCTCCTGAAGTCAAAAAGATTTCCTACCATGAATGCTCCTTTCAGCCTATACAAAGTTTTTAAGGAACAGAATTCCAGAACAGCATGCACAGGATCTGTAATACTACTGTGCTGATTAAATTGAGCAGCCAATTTATAGAGGATATCATGGCAGTATAATAGGATCTCCTATAACAGAGTATCATTAAAGGTTACAAACTGATATCTGCAACATTTGACTGCCTTTTTAGAAGTATGCAAGTAATTAATAAGATGTAGTTTAATTAATGTGGTTCAGTGTTAACAATTTACATGTTTGCATTAAGCAATCATCAAGGATAATACATTAATGGCCCAAATTATCTTCTCAGGAGTGTATGCAGCTATGTTGGCATAAACCTGGAAGACCTTGAGTGACTTGTCAATTTAATTACTAATACTTGCTGAAGTATATTATGTGCAGTTATAATTTTTCTTAATGTTTTCCTATGTATACTCAGAGGATTCTCATGCATTCAGTCTTCGTTCTCTTTCATGTAAAATCCAATGTCCACAGTGTGACAAAAGGACTGGGGTCAGAGGCTCCAACTGAATATGAATTGAGGAAAATACAGCTACTGCACTGAATACAAGGATTTTGCTCCTTCTGTAAGTAAAGCCTTGTGAGACCTAATAATCCTTATTTCCTATAACCTCTTTTCTGTGCCTTTTGCAAACTGTGCAAATATTTCTTCCATTGTGATGGCTTTGAGAAATAGCAAGAGAGTTCTTCACAAGAATGCCTTACACCTCATTTTTATTTTCAAGATTTATCATTGTCTTAATTTGGGTGTCATGTTACAACGAAAGAGAAATGATATGTTTGTCTCTACAGAGAGAGAAAATACTTTGGCTCATGCTTCTTTTCTGAAAGGTACAAGTACCACATATCTATTCCTCTGTCTCACTCAGCATCTTTTTTTTAATAACACTTAGTGAGCATCATGCAAACAGTCCTTCATCTCTATTGATTGTAAACTAAACAAGTTTATTAACTAAATATAACACAACAGAATTTTAAAAAGGCATTAGTGCCTCAGCATTATCTGGAGCCCATTTGACAAGTAGCTTCATAAACAAAACCCTCAGCTGTATTGATCTGAAATGCAGAAGAGGGGAAAAGAGAGGTGAACTTATGTGAAATTTCCAGTAAAAAGATTAAAGAGAAAGGCTGGCTAACTATTAAAGAAGTATTAGTTGGATACATACAGCCAGAGTCTTTCCACAAACAGAGTTGTAACCTTTTCCAACCTTGACTGTAATAGAAGAGGAACAGAGCACTAGATCATCCTGCAAAACATCTTGCCATCTCTGGAAATAGGATCAACAATTCTTTTGGTTTTAATAATACCTCCAATACAAACCCTTCTGCCTTCCAAAGGAGACACTTAAAGCTTGACTAGCTTTACTTCTTGCTGTTAAATTTTCAGCTAGTTTGAATTTTACAACTTCCAAACTAAATGATAACTTTAATAAATTCAGAGTATGAACATTATTTGGGCCAAATCCTTTTTTTCAGTAAAAAGAAAAGTATTTCAGTATCATCTTTATTTTGTTCTGATTTTCAGCTACGCTTGATATGGGCATGATCAAGGTAAAGGAAAAAAAGAGAAGAAAAAATTATAGCATTGTTGGGTTTTTTTAATTTTTCAAAAATCTTTAAATGGAAAAGTAGTGTATTTTAATAGTATTATCAAAATAATAACATTAAAATATAAAATGAAATAATGAAATACAATAAGAACAATAAAATATAAAATTGAAATTAAAATATAAAGTAAAAATTATCTAATGATCTTAAATATGAAAACCTAAGTGAGCTCTATAAAATATTTCCTTCATCTGCAAACAGATTAATTTACTCAAGAAAAAGAAAAAAAAGACTTTGGGTTAGCCTGAAATGAATATTTAAATCACTTGGAGCTACAGTGAACTAAGTTCCACAAAACACAGTAATAAAAACCTATCTTTATGGGAGTTACTGTTTTCACGTGAAACACAAGAGCTATAATAGTATATTGGGTCTGATGGAGCTGGAGTTAGTTCTCCCATAGCAGTCCTCCCGGTGCTGTGCTTTGACTTGAGAGATAGGAAAGTGCTGACAATACATCTGAGTTGTGGCTACTGCTGAGCAGGGCTCACACAGCACCAAGGCTGTTTCTCCAACATTCCCCTTTCAGTGGGATGGGGTGGACAAGATCTTGGGAGGGGACACAACTCAGACAGCTAACCCAAACTGACCAAAGGGATATTCCATATCATATGACATCATCTCAACAATAAAAGATTGGAAAAGGAGAAGGAGGGCTCTATCCACTTGTCCTCTGGAGCAACTGATACATACAAAGCCTTGCTCTGCTTTTCATTAAACTGCCTTTACCTTAACCTACAAGTCTAATCTTACTTTCTTCCCCCTGGTCCAGCTGAGGGGGGACGGGGACAGGGAGGAGTGATATAACAGCTTGGTGGGCAGCTGGCATCCAGCCAAGGTCAAAACACCACAAGGAGGTACTGCTTCTCCATGTAGTCTAACAGAGAATCAACTATATTCTCAATTAACTTTGCATTTCAATTTTTTGTGGCTTCATCTTTCTGCCAGCTGTCTTTGTCATGTCCTTTTTTGATAAATTAATAAATCTTTTATTTTCACCCTGTGAAAATATTTATGATCTGTAATCATATCAACTGTTCATTTTGACAAGATAAATAGATGGGGTGCTTTCAGTCTCTCCAAATCCATCAAACTAATGTCCTTATGTCTCCTTAATTACCTTATTCATTCTTTTGATGGTAATCATCACAAACAGATTTCAATATTGGCCTGATCTATACAATATATGTATAGTAAGCAAATATGTACTAAATATTTCTATATAAATATTTCTGTATAAATATTTACATATGAAATAAAACCAGGTAATTGCCTTCCTAGTGCTATCCCGTTTATACACCCAGGTATGGCATTAGGCCATGTCTAGGGAATGTGACAAAGTGCAACACAAATTGTGTGATGTCCTTGCTGACTCGACTTTCAGATTATGTGTGTTACCTTCCTCTCTGAAAGTAGGACCATCATTTCTGTGCATGGGACAAAGTTTTGCATTCAACTACTTTAGAATCACACTTGTTTTTTTTAATAAAAAAACCCTTTCTCATGAGATAGATACTGACATTGCTGTATCATGTTCCAAATAAGGTCTTGGTCAACAGGTTGTCACAGCCCAAAAACGTCAATCTGAATAATTTCATAAATTGCTTCCTGACCAATACTCTCCAGAAAACAGACTGTTAATCCCTGAAAATCCATGTCTGATAATCCAAAGGAGTTACTGAGACTTACACATCACTCAATTAGTAGAAAAATTATTAACGCAAACTACCTCCTGAAACTTGCTTACTGATGTAATTTGCTGACATTTGAAATTACAAGCACAATAGAGAATGGTCACTTTTTCCCATGAAAAGATTTCAATTAGAAAATGCAGTAGGAAGGAGAATGGAATCTCAGTAGGAAGAGATAATATGTGCTGCAATGTCTCAGAACAATAGAACTCAATCTCAATAGAAATTCTTTATTTAGAATATCCTCCCTTTTGTGTCTTAAAATTGTTATTTAACAGTTTCTTTACAAAGGAAAATAAAAAAAAAATGCTAGATTGGTCCAAAAACCTATTTACTCTATTTACACAAGGAGACTTGTTACTCTGGAAGCCAATAGAACTTCTCATATATGAATGTCAAATGTGATGTAACTCATAACTGTTTTTTCTTATGGTCACCTTATGGACCATATTTTTCTTATGGACTTATTTTTCTATGGTCACCTTAGCTTGCAAGTATGATTCAAAAAATAATTAAAATTCAGTGTTGTTGCATGCTGTGCTGTAAATTTAGAAACTCCAGTGAAGTCAAAGATCTCCTCTGGATTTTAATCAGGGTAGTTCTGGCGTGATGTAACTGGCGTCCTATAGCCAAAAAAGATTTGGTGGAAAATGAAAGCAATGATAGAAATAGTGGAAGAAAAAACCAGAGCAACTAAGTAAGCTTAAACCAGTAAACTGACATCACAAGGAAATCACAGAATAATTGTGGTTGGAAAGGACCTCCTAGATTACTGAGTCCAACCATACCTACAAGAACAAAGAACACCTGACCAGTAAAAGGAAACAAAACAAAACAAAAAACCCAAAACAAACAAAAACACAAAAAAACCCCACCATAAAAGCAACAAACCCAAAAACCAACACACAAGCCCCCTACTACATGCCTGCCCCTAGAGCATGTTGTGAAGCACCATGTCACCTTGTTTCTTAAATACTTACAGGGATGGTGACTCAACGACCCCCCTGGGCAGGCTGTTCCAGTGCCTCACCACTCTCTCTGTAAAGAATTTCTTCCTAATTATCTAATCTAAACCTCCCTTGCTGCAACTTCAGGCCATTTCCCCTGGTTCTGTAATTAGTAATTAAGGAGCAGAGGCCAACGCCTACCTCTCTACAACCTCCTTTCAGGTAGTTGTAGAGGGCAATGAGGTCCCCACTCAGCCTCCTCCAAACAAAACATGCCCAGCTCCCTCAGCCTCTCCTCATATGACTTGTTCTCTAAGCCCCTCACATCTTGGTAGCTCTCCTCTGGACACGTTCCAGCACTTCAATGTCCTTCCTATAATGAGGGGCCCAGAACTGAACACAGTACTCAAGATGAGGCCTCACAAGGGCACAATAACTTCCCTTCTCCCACTGGCCATGTTATTCTTTATACAAGCTAGGATCCTGTTGGCCTTCTTAGCCACCTGGGCACACTGCTGGCTCTGTCTACCAGCACCCCAAGGTCCTTTTCTGATGGGCAGCTTTCCAGCCACTCATCCCCAAGCCTGTAGCGCTGCTGGGAGTGGTTGTGACCGAAATACAGGACCCAGCACTTGGCCTTGTTGTACTTCATACAATTGTCCTTGGCCCATTGATCCAACCTGCCCAAGTCCCTCTGAAGAACCTTCCTACCTTCAAGCAGATCAACACTCCCACACAATTTGGTGTCATCTTCAAACCTACTGAGGGTGCTCTCAATCCCCACATCCAAATCATAAATAAAGATGCCAAACAAGACTGGCCCCAAAACTGATCCCTAAGGAACACCATTGGTGACTGGCAGCCAGCTGAATTTCACACCATTAATCATAACTCTCTGGGAAAGGCCAGTAAGACAGTTTTTAACCCAGTGAAGAGTACACTTGTCTATATTGTGATTCGCCAGTTTCTCCAGGAGAATGCTGTGGGAAACTGTGTCAAAGGCCTTACAAAAGTCCAAGTAGATAACATCCACAGCCTTTCCCCCACCCAAAAAGCGGGTCACATGGTCATAGAAAGATATAGGTAATGAGGAGTCACCTAGATATTGAGGTAACACACCATAAATGGGAAATTATTGACAGGAAAAACTTTCAGCCTATTTCTCTAAAGTTTTGCTTGTCTCCAAAACTACTGGATCATCACTGTAATACTGACTTTTAGCTCTGGCTGAATGGAGAGGCGGAAATATATGTTATTGGAAACTATGGCCTTTGTTTTTAGAGAAACAAGCTTTACTTTGGAATATTTCAAACTGGTCTACAATATTTAATTCACCTGTATTAATATGTAGCTTCTGTAGGTCTTTCCACATTCTGTGTTGAGGTGGTTCTTCTGCATATTTCTCTCTCTAGTGAGAAATAAAACTATGTGATAAGGAAATTGGCTGATGCTCTTTTCTATGTTTCTGTTTTATTCATTAACCTTTTGCTCCTTTCTTCAGGGAAGACATATTCTTTCATGTGAATATTAGTTTGTTTCTTCAGGAGAAAAAATAGAAAGAAGTTATGATGAAGGTGAGGCATGAGACTAAAGAAGCATGGCACCAAGTCTCACAACTGTCTGGAAAAATACTTTCTGAACTCACGTAAATGAAATACAACTGGGGAGGCAGTGCAACACTTCAAAAGTTTTACATGATTTTGGGTGACTGTCTTTAAATAAAATTGTCAAGGAGCTGATGTATTTTAAAGTTTTATGAGCTTTTGGGGGATAGATGTGGGGTTTTTTTGTGGTTTTTTTAAGAGAATATGGAGTTCAGTGAAGTTATTTTAGCTGAATTTTACAGACAGGTAAGACTGCAGGAACTCAGTTAAAAGTTCATTGGCACATTTTTCTTCACGCACTGATACCTACTGTTCTGCAAACTTCTCGGCAAGTAGTAAATAAATCTCTGTTCAGTAGATCCTTTAAATAAAAAAGGGAATATTCACATCAGATTAGATATTTACATGGCCTGCAATATTATTATGTTAGCCAAAGGGTAATGTCTAGGAAAAAGTATAATGGGACAAACATGTAATGATATTTCCCCAGCATATTCTCTCAGCCTCCAGCAAGTTGCAGTTCAGTGATTCTGAAAAACTCATGCTTTTATTTTATCTTGATAGATTCTTCTTCCATAATTTTAAGCTGTGTAGACTACTAGCATACACACAAAGCAGATGTACAGTTTAATCACATGTTGTGTGAAGAACTCTCTCCTGTTGTTTATTTTAAATATAACCCTTGCTAATTGTATTGAGTGACATCTAGTTGCTCTACTGAGGAGTCAGTGAATAATAAATTCCTGGTCTCCTTCTCCACAGCTTTCATGATTTTCTAGCTTTTTATCATGCCCCCCCCATGAATCACCCCTTTCTCAATATTGAAGAGTCTAAACCTATTTATTCATTTCTCACAAGAAACTCTCTGCATTTGATCATTTTACCTCTTTCTGTACCATTTCCTTTTTTTTTTTTTTGGTTATGATTATTTCTACTTCAACATTCAATATGGCACACATTAGTCAAGTTGAAAGTGTACGATGAATATATTCAGTGACATGTTTGCTGTTCTGCTTTTTCCTTCAGTCCTTAGTATTACAGCTTTTTGCCTATTAAAAACAAAGACTATGTTTTCAAGTTGCAGTTCTTGACTGGTGAATTACTCAGTGAGGTATGATTGAAAAAGCTGAAGTATAGGTTTTTAATACACTATTTATTTTAAATACACTAAAGAATCATTTTTTCTATCATGAAGCAAGTATTTAATATTTTATCACTTTTTTAATATTTGCTTCTCTTTCTCCATAATATATTTTAAAAAATATATTGTCTCTTATTAAAACTGAACACCCATTATTTAAAAAAAATAAATAGGTGATTGCATATATAGTATGTTACTTAACAGTGCTACTTTAAAATTAAGCATTTGAAATATTAAAAAAATATCCTAATAGATTTATTCAATACAAAATTGATTTCTTCTCATTAAGGTTATTCTCAGGTGTAAATATTCAGAAGTTACACAAACGGTTATATATTCAAAATACTTTTTACAAACTTAGTTGAAAATACTTTTAAAAAGTCTTTTAAATTTAAAAATTATACAATCATCACAAAAAGAAATGGCAGTCTTTTTTATTTGAAATGACAGGAATGGCAACTTAACTTAAAATTGTTGGTTTATTCCCAAGTGTGATCACTGTAAAGAAGGCTAGCAGAAAATCCTACACAGCGAATAAACCACAGGCAAAATGTTTAATCTGATACCACAAGCTTCATTGTTAATTACCTCTCAAGGGGCTAGGATGTCAATAGATAGTGATCTGGTATCTTGGAGTCTTTACTGTTAAATGTATGATCAATACTAAATAGAATTTTAACTGCCCATGATTTAATTAGGAGTGGTTCCTTTTATCCTTCATACAATGCCAGAATCTCACTCGATAAAGTACGAAGGAAGCATGCCATGTTGGTTGTGTATTCACCACATTCTGGTACTTTGCAAAGAAATTGGGAAAGGAGACTGTGTCGTTAAGAATTTGAAATTGGTCTATAACATGGAAGGAGTCAATCTTCTTCCCGTCACTCTAAATTAATCTAGACTTTTGCAAGTGCAGAAGACTGAGAACTACAGTTTTATATCCTTAATACTTTGCATCTCCCAGAAAGAAACTTCAAATGGTATTTTAAATTGAGGCAATGAATTTTAAATGGAGGCTAAGTGTATTTTTAACTGGAAATAACAGATCCCTTGAATATTCACCCTGTTTCTGTGCCCAAATGTGCACTGGAAAATAAAATCATATTACTAGCTGTGGAACATCAGCTTTTTACCATGTGGAATACAAATACATCTAAACAACACATCTTGCTCATCCTATCATATGACTTAGCTCAATAACTAGCATGCTTCTGTAGAAGGTAAATACTACAATTAAGTAAAAAGGAAACACAGAAGAGTTACAAAAGGGAATGAGGTTTTCACTTAAGAAAATTGATTAAAGGAGCACGTACTACCAAAGAGAAAACCAGGGAAAACAGAGATATGTGTGTGAAGAATATGACAGCAAAAACATAGTAACAAAGACTAATTACTAAAATACGATGGCAACGCAGTTAATGATGGAAGAAAATACAAGAGTTCAATACAGGTTTCTATTCTTTACTCAGAAGGAAACAGCATGATGTACCCTCTTATCACACAAGGATAGAAGCCTAAGATAATTCACTTCTTTCCAGCCCATTAGTAAGAGGTATAAAACAATATCTATACGTTGTAAACATTTAATGATTACATAGAATTTTAGTAAATCTTGGAGTATCATGGAATTTCCAGAAGACTGATGGTCTTAAAAAAGAAGGGAAGCAACCCAAGTCACTGCAGGCTGTTACTCTTCCATCAAGTCTGAGATAAAATTATGGTAAAAATGGATTCAAGATTCAATTAACAAGGATTTAAGAATAGCAACATACTTAATCTTATTCAACAAAGTTTTTTTTTGGAAAACGGTTGAAGTGAAAGAAAGCTAAACACAGACTGGGAATTACACAATGCATTTCATAATATTCTGATTTAAAAATAAGCACTGTATAGCATTTGCAGAACATTGCAAACAGGAAATTAGTTAAGAGCTGATAGCTGACAAATCTTAAACATTATTGACCATTATGTCAAGGAATTGATATGCTATATCTTTTAAAATAAAATATAAACAACCTGAACTAACTTAAAACTGGAAGTTTTATAAAAGTACTTGTAAAAGTACTCAGTGTATTGTATTTTGAACTGAATAAAGGAAATATTTTTAAGAATCTAATTTTCAGGTTTGGGGGTTGTTGTCAAGCTTTTAATATTTCAAAAACTGTATTTAAGAATAGCATTTACCTTTATATTTTTTATTTCTACATTTTTGAAATAAAGTAATTGACATAGTACTGATTGAAACGTAGTATCTGTTTTACAGATCTAAGTGGCTTTGTTTGTCCTGCAAGAAGCAAAGATGCTTTAGTAAATATGACAGAACGTCAAGTAATTTTATTCTTTGACGAACAGTGTTTCACCATTATGCCTCATAAGCACTCTCCTAGGTTTAATAGGAAATTTCAGATTCAGAAATTTCTCAAATTAATGTTCTGTATGATAAAAACTGGGTTTTTTTAACTTAATATCACATAAATAACGTGACTTACAGATTTTTGCATAAAAGGGAATTTATATTACTGTTTTTCGACTGCTTCTAGTTTTACACTACCACTTCCAGTTCTAGCATAATCATTTCAAATTTCAACAACTAAACTCAATGAATAGCATCATGATAACAGTTTACTATTATCTTCCTCAAGACTACAGCTATGAAATATATTTTTGTGAATTTGGTATGAATACCTGGGATTTGTATTCTCTTAATCGTATAACAAGGTCTAAAAAGAACAATTGTCTGTAATAGGAGTTCACAGAAATGAAAGCTGGAAATACAGCCAAATATTTCTAACATTATTCTTAATTAAAAAATATAACAACCTGTCAGACTAATTGGGGCATTTCTTCCTCTTTTGGCACTAAAACAGAGTTTGGTTTTAGACAAATACATGTTGTGCTTTTTTCAGATGCACACATTTAATACAGGTGTAGATAAAAGGGTAGCTATGACATTTAGGCCCATAGAAGCACAAGAGATACCACAAACTAATTTAGTAATCCATCCTTTCAGTCTGCTAATTAATGGTGTAAACACGTTTGATGCAGGAGTAGGAAACACAGAACTTTGTAGTAGGAAGTTATGTAAGAATTTTCAACTTCTGGAGGTTGAACAAAAAGAAGAAAATAAACTGAGCTAGTCTGTGGCTGGCTAATGTTTTCTAAAACTTTTCTGAAGTATCGGAAGGCTTTTTTCATTGTATGACCTCTCGTACTGAGTGAGAACTGGCAAAAATTGCAACCTCTGGTTGCAGTAAACACGGAGTATATTGGAGGGTGGCTATGAAGTTACCCTGACCAGGATTAAATTATACATAAAGGAAATTACTTTTCCAGATAGCATTGTGATGCATACAAGAAAGTATGCAGACCTTTCAAAGGAATTATGAATTTCCTGACACCTTGCACAAATGAGAGACACAAAAATCACAGAGTACTATTTTTCTGCTATTCATTCTTTTACAGTTAGGAGAAGAAATAATTACTTCTGTAGTAGAAGTGACTGTAAATAGCAATTTCAGAATCAGATAAGTCACTTAAGATGTCTACTTTGTTCAATAACTGTAAGGGAAGCCTAATATAATTCACTATCTTCAGAGGTCAAAAGAGAGTTAAGAGGAACGCTCCCTACTGTGTTACTGTGGTAGCTGTTAGTGGTCCCTTGTAACACTACAGGGAAATACTGCCTGCTAGAGAAATACTCTGCTCTTTAGTTCTATATACTGTCTCTCCATGTAAAATTCTGGAGTTATGTTTATTGGATGCTATTGAAAACGGTCTAATACTATTGAGATTTTTCATAAGATTATGTTCCTTACTTCATCTGTCACATTCCCTGTGGAGCTGAAACACTAGCAGCAAGTATTGAGTTCCATCTTGGTGGTTCTGGAGCACTAGGCACCATAGCCTAAGTCTAATCATAGACTTATTAGTAGTCTTGCTACAATTATATTAACATTAGCCATTCAGGTTGCCATATTATTCCAGTCATTGCCTGTAGAGGCAGAATAATAAAAGATAAATACCGACTTCCTGATATTAACCCCTTTCACCAATGTTTTCACCCTTCCTGCATCTCTGGTTCCCAGGAGTCCTATCAGGAACTGCAACAAATCAAACTCCCATGTTCTTTGGGAGAAGATTGCTGTTAACTACAGCTGTGGTGGCATCTTCCTTCTCTTTGTCAGGAGGAATATGGTGTTTATGTCAACGGTTTCTTCCTTCTCACTCTCAAAGTCAATGTCACTCAGTCATCTTTTTACAGTTACTAACACAGATGGTGTAATTGCTTTGACTTCATTACTTGATAATTTCTTGCTGTACCTGAATTTTCTATATGTGGTATAGTTTACATTTCCTTCCTCTCTTCATTAGTAAAAAACAGCAACAGCCCCCTCAAAAAAAAAAAAAAACCAAAAAAAACCAAAAACCAAAACCCACCGAAATAAAACAACCTAACAACCCAAAACCTACAAAACCAACTCCCAAGGTTGCATTTCTTTAATGACAGAGCGCTGACCATTTTTGAGTTATTTATACTCTTGAGGCCTGTGACACTACCCTGTGCTTGCACTTTGAGTTGTATTATCATTTCATGTTTGTACGTTTAGAGATCCTACTTACAAACCCCTATTTTTCTTCAACAGCTTTCAAGATGTAGTTTCCTAACAGCATAAATAGGTTTTTTATTAGTGCAACCTCACCATACATGCTTCCTTTTATGAAATCGTTAATAATTTTCTCTACAAGAAATAGTGCATTAAAAGATGCACATACATAAACCAAGCACATATACATATGGCTCTGTAATAAGTGTCAATACAGCTTTAAAAAGTACATTCTGAATTATGCTAGAAATCTGAATTATTTTTCCATTAAATTCAAAAGACTGTGATGTTCTTAATGCCATTCATCAAATTTGATGAAAATGACTCAACCTGCACACAGCATTTTGTAATAAGGTTATGCAGTAACTTCATTACAACTATGTAGGAAAAGAAGCCTATTAATTAATTAGGTAAGAGAGACTGGAAATCTAAAGTGGAAGCTACGTAGAATTTAATGAGCGTAATCTATTGGGGAATTCCATTGCACTTGAAGCAGAAATTTACTGAAAAGCTTCTACCTAATCAAACCTGATGCAGAAGCAGAAATCAATATATAACATGTAACTTGGCTTTGAGAAAGTAGTGTTTATTATGGCAACTAGCATAATTTTTCTTTACCTATGGTCAAAATTTTCTTGAAAAATGTGTTACTAATACCTCAGTTGCAATAGATAGAATGAATAAAAGTACATATGCTTGCTTCTCAAGATTCTGACAGACTCAATATTCCAAACTTCTCCCTTGGCTCTAATTCTTAAGGAGTAATTATGACTTTTATCTATTTAATTAGTTTCCATTTTTATTCAAGAATTAAATATCCACTTGAACTAATTTGTTCTGCTCTCATCCAGTTCATGATATCACAACTTAACTGTGCAATTTTTTTACTATAAAGAAGTCTAACAAGCCAAAATTCCAACTTCAGAAAAACACCCTGTGTTTCATTTCCAGTCAGCAGAAAAGATAATAACATTTCTGGGTAATGGACTCATGCTTCAGTCTACCAACAACACAATTCACTTAGTTCAAGGAAACTTTTTAGAAATATAAGCAGTGTATTGCAAATGTTCAAAGTTAGTAGAACTCAGTAGACTCTAAACATATTAACAATATTTATGCCAGTAGAGATGCATTCTTCCATTTTTCAGCACACCCTGTTTTGTTGGCAAAACTTTCACAATATTTTAAACACTTGGTATTTACAGAATACTTCTTCCACTTGAAAGTACACACAAAGACAGCTTTCAGTATCCTTCATAAGCTTTAGTTGGAAATAACACTTTTCTTAACTGCAGCTGGTTTTGAAAAATACTGATAATAAAAGCTTGCTTTACTTTTAATGGACTGTGCATCTGGTTTAACAGTCTAACAGTCCCTTAATTCTTCAAGGCAGAAGTAGTTTCAGTTTTTCCTCTAATTAGAATTCTTGCATTCTGCTTGTTTCCTGTGATGGCAGTGAAAGAAATGCAAATAATTCTTTGAAATAGGATGTACCTTGGTGTAAAATATATCATTCTAAGAGTGTATTTCATCCAATATTGAATCCTAAAAAATTACCATAAGTTTAACAATGAAAAAACCCTAAATGTAGTTAAAGTATGAACTTTGTCAAGTAACAGCTTTACCTATAGTGCCAAAATATACCTTGTTCATACAAAAAAAAAAAATAATGCATTTGTTAATGAATGCAGTACAAGGAACCAATTGCTCTCAAATTGCAAAAATAAGCTAACCCTGCAAACCCAATTTAGTGTACAGTTTACAAAAGGAAAAGCAGATAAGATAAAAGTGGGAGGTGACATCATTAAACAGTACATTTAAGAAGTATGCGTCACTTCAATATGTCACTTACTGACTCACCTACTTCTCCTTTAATTTTTAATACAGGCCAGTATAATTACACAAGAAAAAAATCATGAAAAAAAGTTTAGAATGAGTATAAATTACATACTTCAAGAGGTAAAGGGCAATTTAGTAACATGGTTCACTGTTAGAGGTCTCTGTAGAAGATGACAGGAAGGTAAGAATGGGTAAACAGATGTAAAGATTACATAGACAATTCAGATCTGTGCTGCAGAGCAGAATTCAACTTAGTGAGCAATTTTGAGAATCTGAAGGTATTAGTATTTAACAGAAGTTCAAGACAGTAAAATATTATAAAATGATGCATCAGGAATAGGTTGAAATTCCCAATAAAAAACATTTTTGTTTTCAACATCTATGTCTATCATCACCAAAGAAGGAGCCTGACTGCTGTTTTTGCAGATGTAGACAATAGAGCATATAGAACACAGCAAGTGACTACACAATCTCAGAGGGGTATGTAATAAATCTGGGAAAGGAATGCCAACAATGAACTGGAAAGCATGTGATTTCAGGACATCAAAAATACCAACCTTATGTAAAATGTTTTGTTTTCCTGCTTTACATCTTTTCTCTTCATCCCCTTTTTTGTTAGAGTGTACATTTTGCAAAACAAGTACTTCCTACATCACTGAGCATAGTGATGTGATAGGAATGGGAAAGGCTGCTAAGTAATGACAGGACATATTCTAAAAACTATTTTGTTCTTAAGATTTAAATTCCCACAGTATGTACCACATATAAATAGATACATAGTGTCAGGATATACAGTAAGATATTTTACAAATAGAGAAAGACATACTTAAAATACCTTAATTGTTTTACTGCTCCCATATTTGAATACCTTCCATAGAAAAGAAATAATTTGTACAGCTATTTTGATGGTAAATCATATAAAAATATACCAAAGCCTAAACACAAAGGTACAGAAAGCATTTTTGCAGCACTTAATGATTTTTAGACATGGCAGGAATTTCAGGCAAGTCTTCGCAAGTATTAAATCATAGAGGAAAAAAAAGTTGGTGAAAGATAGGAAAGAAATTCTCAAAAATCTGATGCTTTTCAAGACAGAATGACAGGTCTTTAAGGAAAACTAGAGAAATTATTCTCAATGAGAAATCAAATAAGAGTATGCTATTTTAACAGAAGCTCAAACAGAAGTTGAAAAGAAACAAAAATTGAATCTCTAAACTCAGCAAAAGGCAGCATGAACAGAATGGTAAATGGAAAGACAACGTTCTGTAAATACTGGTAAATGCAAACATTTAATGGAATGAGCTAATTCATTTCATATTAATTTAAATCTAGAAGATATTTCAAAATACTTAAAAATATAATACCTGTGTAGATTTCTCTGGTGTTTTGTTCACACTTCCACTGTCTTTCTGGGTCTTAAAGTTAATGGTCTGGGAAAGGGGTGTACAGTGAGCTGTAAACATCCTAAGTCCTTCACCACAGCAGTATCATGCTGATGGTATTGTCTTCCTCACTTTAGGATTGATTTGGGTCACTTTCATACAGTGACTAATATGCTCCATGACTTGCTGTTTTTTGTTTTGGAAGTTCATACTGCACCTGAATTTACAATGTATGGTGAATTTTGCATATTTGGATTGTGTTTGGTTGTTTTGTTTTGGTTTTTTTTTTATCTCTTTGTGACCTTTAAACTGGTTTTGCACATCTCGTGATCACAGAATCACAGAATCACAGAGTGTTAGGGGTTGAAAGGGACCTTGGAGATCTTTGAGTTCAACCCCCCTGCCAGGGCAGGATCATATAAGCTACCCTACAACCTAATCTACACTACAACCTAATCTACCCTAACACAGGTCACTCAGGAACGCATCCAGGCGAGCTTTGAAAATCTCCAGAGAAGGAGACTCCATAACCTCTCTGGGCAGCCTGTTCCAATGCTCTGTGACCCTTACTGCAAAGAAGTTCCTCCTCATGTTAAGGTGGAACCTCTTGTGCTCCAGCTTATATCCATTCCCCCTAGTTCTATCACAAGGCACGAGTGAGAAGAGTCTGTCCCTTTCCTCTTGACACTTAGCCCTCGTATATTTATAAACATTTATGAAATCTCCTCTCAGTCTTCTCTTTTCCAGACTAAAGAGCCCCAGGTGTCTCAGCCTCTCCTCATAAGACATGTGCTTCAGTCCCTTGATCATCCTTGTAGCCCTCTGTTGGACTCTTTCAAGCAGATCCCTGTGTCTCTTGAACTGGGGAGCCCAGAACTGGACACAATAATACTAAATCTCTTGCAGTCTTACCATGACTGGTAATGTCCACTGGTGAGGCCCTAAGGCCTCCAGTATTAACTAGTTCATGCAATCACCCCATGCCTGTACTTCTCAATGCTTTATTGTATTCTAGGGTCATAGACAGTTCTAGTTACACAGAGTAAATACTTGCTATTACTGTTTGTTGGTTACAAAATACATGCAACAAGGCACTATACCCCAAAATTATACCAAAGTAAGCAAAAGTTAAAACCAAGTCTGTAATAATCACTTGGTCATTAGATCATCACTGTTACAAATTAAAACACAGCTCCAAGCTGGTCAAGACCAGTTCCAATGCATTTGAAGCCTGTGTTGTTAGTTTAACACAAATCCTGTAAGCCTGTTACAACTGCACCTCGATATTCCCTGGGTTACAAAGCTATGCTTGCGCACTTGTCAAAATAGCAGAGGTCACTAACATTGAAGGAGACAACAGGAATAAGATGAGAAACACCATCAGCCTTCTTTCCCCAGGATGTCTCTCAGTACTGAAAGTCTCACCTAATGCTCTATTGCATTACATTCAGAAATGTGATTGCAACTGAATGTGAAGTAACTTCTTTCAGAAAAATAAAAAAGGGAAAATATCATATAACGTTGTTTCTCAGGCCAGAGAAACTTATAAACCAACAGAAAAATATTTTTTATAATTAATGCACTGGCATGTAGATGTAATTATAACATTAATTATTAATAACAATGTTGCTACTTCATATATATGTCTGAAATTAATATGATGGGCTTTAAGATACCATCACAGTAAACCTATCAAAATGACTTTTCAGTTGAAGTACTTTAAGACTCACATCAATGAAAAGTGATCAAAACTTCAGAGTTTTGCATGAAACATTAAAAAGGTGCATCAGAAGTATTTATCAGGAAAAAGTTTAATTCTTGGAAATGGCTTAAGCTTTGTAAATGGAGATAATTAGTTTAATGACAAAGAACGTATTCTAATCTTAATCTTACAAAAGATAATTTCTCTTTGAGAGTTTTATTACATCATCTAAAGAATAATAATCTCTTAGTACATTTACTGCTCAAGATTTTTTTTGTCTGACAATTTCAAAACTGTCCCTTCTGTTCATAGAGAAAAGATCTCTCACATATACACATCTCCTTTCAGTGCTTTCTAGAAACTTGCACATCTTTGCAAAGGACTGTTAACTTTACATGTGAGTTTCCTTTTACTCCAACTGGTTTTAAGATGACTTGGAGTACTCGGTACAAAAATACCACTCTAAAGTAAAAGCAAACTCTCCAAACCTTGTCAGTCATATTTTGCAGAGAAGTGTCTTGGTGTCGGTAACTTCCCCTGCTCATGACCTCCTCTGACTCCTCGTGTCAGAATTGTGGACAATGCTTTGGTGCTCTAGCTACCTCAAAAACTGTTTAGTATTCATAAGCATGAAACAAGGCCACACTGGGAAATGACACAGAGTTTTTTGAATCTTTTACCCATGCAGTTCCTTGCTTTTCTCTCTTTTGTTGCTGTCTTATGTCTGCTTCATCTTAAGCCTTCTGAGTCTTTATTGTCATTCAACTTATATTTTAAATTGCTTCATTTGTTGGTAGTGGAAACATACATCACTTATTCAAATGACTATATATTACCATATACTCCTACTCTAGAACATACAATGCCATCATCATCCTCAACTCTACAATACCGATCTTCTAAAGTTATTTCAAATGTATGTGCAATAATTTTCCTCCTAGCCTAAGAACTTGATGATTCATACAATATCATACCCTCAAAGACATATGGGGTGATTGAATTTGTTGTGAAGAGTTTATAAACCCAAAGTAAAGCCAGAGTTGCAATATGCAATACATATGAATGTTATCTCTGTGTACACAAAACTCAAGCAATACATAAAAGCAAGAAACACCAAAACAACTGAGGCTTATAGTACTAAATAACATGGAGTTTCTGCCATAGCAACATTAAAGATGTTGCCTTGTCAAAGTTGCCAAAATTTTTATCATAAAATGAAAACATTTCTGGTGGCAACCAATTTCCCCCCAAACTCAAAGTTCTGTTGATTGCAGGACTGGAGTACTGGTTGAAGTGGGGGTAAACCTAAGTTAAGTTAAGACCTAAGTTAAAGTTAAATTATAGCAATAATAATTAAAAAATACAAATATAGTCCAAGGTAATTTTTGAAATAACAGTTAAAGATTTAAAAATCCAACAATATAAAGGTTGAACTAAATACAGCTCTAGCTCTGATAAAAAAAATGCATTCACATGAGTATAAATGAAGCTTTATCTGACACTAGCTAAACAGGATGCCTCGAGTTTAGTGATATTCTTCACTAAATCAGTGTTCAGCATTGTACCATTTCATGAAAATGTTTTCTAATGCAGAACTGTATCAGCAGGAACTCAGAGGCATTCTTTTCTCTAAAATCTGCTATCTTGCAACAACAGATGATGAAGTATATTATGAAAATTTATAGAATAATTCCATAAGGCTAGAAATTAAATGCACATCTAGGTTATAATTTAAATTTAGTAATAGCTGATGAGTTCATATTGCCTCTTTTGGAGGCAAATACACTAACAACTTGAAAGACCTGTGATGTGTCCATGCTTAGTAAGGAGATGAGCAGGAAATGCATTGCCTGAAGAGCAACATCAGGAGTTGCAAAGGGTAATCATTCCTAGGTCTTAGGACAGTATGATTGATTAGTGAGTTTTCAGTTCTTTTCTAAAGGGTATAATCAGATTTATTTATTTAAATCAGTCCATCTCAATGCCATTACTTATACTTTCTAGAAAATTATTCTTGAAGCTATACACCTTGCAGCATGGCTTTCTGGACATTTTTTCTTGTCTCATCCTCCTCTGTCTACCTTGAATTCCACTACAGCTTTTCCATGGGTGGATGGAACTCCAAGTACTTAAAAAATATCTAGACCTCTGCTTTGCACATATATACACTCATAGACTGATACATGCATGTATATGTAAAATGGGTTACATTAAGAAGTAACAAAGAATCGACCATATGCTATATTAACAAAATGAAAAAAAAAAAAAGAGAGTGCTTAAAACCAAACAGAATTCAAAATAAAGGTCTCAGTTGAAAAAGTGTTTCCAGTGGAATGTTGTGCTAGTTGTGCACATGTTCCATTACTTCAGTGATAGATAGATGGCTACATCTGAATATACTAGATGAACGTCATTGAATTTGGATCAAAGCTGTGACAAGGAAGAGGTACAGTATGGCACTACACATACTGCATGAAGTTAGTCCCACAAAAATTAAGCATTGTTCTTTGTGAAATAAAATATGTATAACATATGTGTTTCCTAAGGAAAAGCAAAAGATTGTCCATAAGGGAATAAGCAACTGTTAAGTTGTCTATGTAAAATAGGACTTTCTTATAGTCTACTAAGAAATTAAAGCAAATGCTGGTGGTTGGTTTATTTTGTTGTTGTTCTTTTTTTAAATATTTTGGTTAAAAATCTTTCTGAGATAGAACCTACATTTGATTTGAAAAAGATTTCTGTTAAATAACACCTTAGTATTAACAGCACATGAGAAAACAGAATGAATGATGAATTCTAGTGTTTTGTCTGCTAAAAATGGATCCTTTTCTGTGGTATTGAGAGACATAACTCATTTTTGTATGAAGTATTTGATTACAGCTCCTTCTTTGTCACAGATTTTTTTTCATAACAGTACATTTTATATGTGACATTAATAACATGAGTTGTTATGGATAAACAAGTGCCATCACATAAGTTAAATGAACCAAGCTGCTAAAATGGCTGGTAAATGAAAGTAAATGATGAATGAAAGGGAGAATCTTTGCAGGAGTTAAAAACAAATGATGTGAAAGGCTTTGGAAAGCTGTATAGCTCATATTTGGCAATCTGAGAAAACATTTGATCAAAAGATTAAGTACTAAGATACAGCATCTGTTATTAGGTGTTCTAAAGTAGTTTCACAATCAGGTAGAAAAATCAACATTCTTATCTGTTCCTGTAGTATCAAAAAAAAAATTGCTTTAGCCATTTGGCATGCTGTTTTCTCAAGTACCTAGTAAATGTAGAACAGAATGCAAATCAGACACACATCCTGCACATGCACTTACACCACAATTCCACTTAAGTAAATAGGACTAGTTGTATCATTTAGACCACGTCTCAACAAAGGAATAAAGAGTTTGAAGCAAAGGATCATGGTACTTTAGTACCTACACAGTATACATTATGGAAGTTTTAGGGATATTTATCTAAATACTTATTTAAAAGGAAGCTAGAATACTTTTGGTGCTACATGTTACCATACAACTCAGACAAAGTCATCATTCTGCCATACTGCAGGACATAAGAGAAACATACTAAAGAGGATTATACAGAACATGTCTGTGTACATATTGACACAAAAAAACAATAATAATTTGTTTATTTTAGAGATACATTGTATTTTTTTTAGAAAACAGACTATCAAGAAGAAAAAGAAAACATGCATGTGAGATAAAAACCACCTAATATGAAAATCAAATTAAGTCTTTCAAGCTACCTACAGAAATATTAATCATAAATGGCTCAAAATGATTTTCAAAAAGCCTGTAATTTTTCATTAACTCTACGGCCATCATTTTTTCCCCAAGGTCAGCCACTCTCATGTTAATAATTTATTGACAACCTCTAACCATGGAAACCAGAATCAGAGCTACTTAGTTATTTTTTTATGAAGGCAAAATAATAATAATAATGGCCATTTGCTTTCAGTATAAACCAAGACTCAAAGATGAGTTTCTGAAAAAGGAAGTGAATGTGCAATAAGCAACATGATACATATAAACTATTTATGAAAAGAAATTTAACCACAAATTAAGAGCTAATGGGTCAAATATTGCTAAGCTTAGTCAGGTGAGTAATGTCATCTATTTCAGTACAACTCATACAAGTCGAGCTGTACAATTTGACTAAAATGAAACCTTAAGCAACATCCATAACAGCACTAATGTGTCATAGATGCTCACCACAACAGCAATTAAATACAGATCATCTAGTACTCTGAGTATGTGCCTTATGACTAGAAAATAAATGAGTACATTTTTGTAGCCCATCTACTTTTTTTTTTTTTTTTTTCCCCAGTTGCTGATTCAATTGTAAAGGCTTCACTGGTGTGGCTAATTTCACTAGAAGTAGTTTTCCCACTCTCTTCACCTTTATAATTACTTGCCAGGATAGAAAGCTTTTTCTGTGGATCTAACATCAGTCCCAAATGGTTGCATTTTTACCATCTTGTCCGTGTTTGATGTGAAGTATTAATTAGAGACAGTTACTAGTAGCACACCCCTAGATAGAAATCCATATTTTTTGCCTCAAAAAAGCCAGATGTTTTACCCTTTGCTACTTTAAAAATTAATCTCCCCGAGATTTTGCTGTGATTTAATTATTTACTGTCATAATTTGATTGTACTGTTGGATAAAAATCAGGAGCCAGCCTCTGACCAACAGACCTGAAGTTAAGCTTCTTGCTCTGTACGCTTCTGCTTCAAACTCTAAGATAAAAATTAGTTGGGGGAGTTTTGACTTGCTTTGTTGCCAGTGTCACTCTTACTACCGAGTTAGACCCACTTTCCCATAGAGCTACTCATCTAATAGTTCTATTACACTTAATTTCATTTTTATTTATCTACAATTTAGGAGTTCTTTAATGCCACACTATTTCAATTTCAGTGAAATAAGTATTTTGAATGCTGTACTTAAATTCTGAAAAAAAAATGTTTTACAAATAATTGCTAATTTCAAGTTTGTTGATCTGGAAGTGTTAGGTCCGTGTACAATATTCATTTAAAGACTGCCACCAAACTGTTCAGACAATATTATCCAGGTACTTTTAAACCATGAGAACTGCTCTCCCCAGTAAGTTTCAGATGCATTTTTCATTAGTGAAAGTTCTCAAAACCTACCTGGCTACAATACTATTCTGATATGACAATTACTATCCCTGATACACGCCAAGTTTAAAGCAGTTGCTCCTGAAAAATACCAGTGAAAGCAGAGTGGAACTTCAGGCAGTGTGCACTAAATTTCATAAACAAAATGTAGCCTTGTAGCATGACATGTTAAATTGATTCTCTAGAGGTTACACTGATACATCTACATGGTCATTCATTCACTGGATAAACTGAGTATATCACTACCCAATGACATCTAGCTTAAATTATCATCTCTTTGTATAAAGAGGCAAGAATCACATTCTATACATAGAGACAACAGAGTCAAAACCAAACAAAAACAAAACACAAAACCAAAACAAACAAATAAACAACAAACACTAAAAAACCCCAAACAAAGTCATAGAAAAAAAACGAAACAAAAAGTAAAACAAACACAAAACCAAACAACACAAGAACAAAAAACAACAACCAACCAACCAACAACAAAAAAGCAAAGCCGCATACATAGAAATAAAATACCAAAACCTGGTATTTTCTAATATATTTGGAGAATCACGACTCCGGACCGTAGGACATATTTAACTGGTAACCAACAATGTTTTTCACAGTGTTTCTTAAATAGTCCAAATATTACATCATCTAGTCTATTTTTTTCATGATTTTTAGCAAAACTATTCATTACTATAACACAAACAAGAAAGCTACATATAATAGAAAATCAGCTTATCACATTAATTCAGTATAAAGATCCAAGTGATCTTGTCTGTGAATTCTTTAGGACAAATACAGTGCCTTTATTTTTTCCTCACATTTTTGATACTTTCCCACAGATGGAAGGTTTAATCTACAGAATACCTCCATTTGTGCATAAAACTAAACATGAAGTCCCCTGTAACAAGCATAGATAGTTCTCTTTTTTTTAAGAAAACTTGTGACCTCTGAGAGATAAATACTAGTTCCATGAAGCAATTATTTTCTCACACATCAGCCTGGGTATTTTCAACTCCCTCTCAAGCCTACATGAGGCTTGTCAGTCCCAAGGTGCCTGTTGCAAAAGCAACTAAAAGTATGAGGTTTGTTCAATTTCATGAAAATCTAATGTCATCTCATAAAGATAACAACATTTTTTTAAATAATTGCATATATTAAGACTATGCTGCCATTGGTTTTTTTTTCATTTTAACAGACATATTTTATCCAATATCTAATACACACACATACCTACACATTCTGTGAACTTTGATGTCTGCATTTCCCTAATTAATATTGAAGTCAAATAGACATGGAATATTTTACAATTGATTTTCTTTTACTGCAATGAAAGACAATGACTTCCTCTTGTGAATTCAGAATATTGCCATCATTCTGAATTTTGTCTGTCAATGCATGACTGTTTTTGATAGGATGGTTGTATCAGGTTGACAGATACATTCATCCCAAAGTGCTGATTGAGACCTCTCAGACACAGAAGGTATTTGAGAAGCAGCTTGTCCCTAGCTTACATGCAATAAGTCTACAGACACATGACAGGGCAGTGAGAGGAGTCAGAATTCCTTTTTCTGCACTTCTACCTTAGACTTCATCAGTGGCATATGAGGCTTCAACCGAGCTAAGCCTTTGAGGCCTGAAGCCACAATTACCTGAAGTCAGACATCACACAAGTATACGATGCCCAAATGTTTCCATTTAATGGGCTCTAACAAACTGCTCAGAAATAATTTCATCAAGTAAGAGGTTATGGAAACTACTTTGAGTTGAATTTCCCATCTCCCTACCTCAGGGCTCCAATACTTTTGTTTAATAATGCAATAGAGCCTTCATGATCAAAGAATGTCTAACTGCAACGAACTAAAAGGATGTCAGTTTGATAATACTGAGTCATTTGCAATTTGGTATTCTAGGGAAACAAGAACTTAATGTCTAAACCAAAATTTTTGAGAACACAAGGAATTCACCAGGTTTCTTAACCATCTTTGGATTTCATAAGACTAAGAAATAGCTTTTACAAATTTTCAATGTTGACTTACAGTGAGGTTTATTTATTTATTTAAAATCAGACTTTCAAGGTGGTGGTGTATTTAAACTTTCAGAGAAACATGCGTTTAGTACATTTAGTAGGACTGTGGTAATGTTTAGTGGGCTTAACTGATTTTCCAAGGTCAGAACAAGTAATAGGCACAGGCAGTATTCAGTGATGTCAAGAAATGGTTCTTTTAAAATAATGAATACTTAAATGATTGAAATTACCAAGATAAAAGCTTCCTGCATTAACTAGAATGATCTCCTTACATGTCAATTACTGCTTTTGTGTAATTCAACACAGAAGCATTTCCCTATCCCTTGTCCCAATGAAAAAAAAATGAGGAATAAACAAGTAGTTATGGACAGAGGGAAGCTTTGGGCAAAGTACAAACAGATACTAGTGGGATTTGAACCTCAGGAAAATATTTGGAGGGAAAAAAAGAAAGCTGTAATATTCAGAATATAGAATTTCTACTGCTATCAAGTTTCAGTTACAGAGTAATAATTCTGTGTAATCCTTTATAGATCCATATGAACATTATGTATTTGTATCTCATACCTACATATCTGCAAGGAGCAAGTTTGGGTTTTTTTTGGAGTTGCTGAGCTGCAGGTCTCCATGATCTATATAAATGGATTAATAAATATATCCATTCGTTAATGATAAGTCACAAGTTGAAGTCACAGAGCTGAAATCCAGCTCCACAGTCACTATAAAAACATTCTTATATTCCTACTTACAGACAAAGGATTCAAAAAGTGGGAGGTGGTTGTAAATTTCCATTTTAAAGATATACACCTTATCATATATTAATTTTTATTTTTCCCATTATACAAGATCCCACCATCTAAATAAAAAAATAGATTAATATAAATATGATTCATAGAATAATACTTTCCTTTTACACCCTAAATTATAGATATTGGAGTTATTTCTATTTCATGTAAAAAAGCCCACCTTTGCTTCCTCTTCTCCTTCATTTACTCTGCACTTTTGTGAAAAATTTCATAAGTCTTATTTTCTTTTTTTACCATAACAGAATTTTATTACTTAAGCTGGGCACAATCTGAGAAGAGTAAATATAGAAACATTATCGTGAAACATTCATAAATCTAATGCTAACCTCTAAAATGAATAATGAAAACTGCTCTTGAATGCGAAGATTATAAATTGATTTTCATTTCTTTACAAAAATAGTTTTAAAATACTCTGGTGAAATGTGCTGCTTTTCTTTGTATACAGTTTCATTATAGAAACAATAGCATAGGATTTTTATTTTATTAATTTTACACCATGTTTTACTCAAAATTATTTATTCAAATCTAGCAAAAAAAAAAAAAGGCTGTCATTTATGACTTAAAGAGACAAAGGAGATGTCAAGATGTCCTCATCTTTTCAGAGGATGGTCAGAAAGAGTTACTGAATGATTAAATGATTACAGCAGTCAGAAAGTTCAGTGTGAGTACTGTTAACAGAATTAGTTTTTAAAGTATTTGTGAACAAGTGAATTTAGGTGTCTGAGAAATGGTCAGTGCTAAATTGGACTTGAAGTGTTATAGCGAGTTCTGATGAGAACATATGTGAATTAACAGCATCACATAACCTGATTCATGTTTATGATCATGGGCTACCAGTATTATGTTCATGGTTTGCCCTTCTGGGCTTAAGTAAGGACTCATGACCCTGCCACTACCTAGCACTGTATTATTGATTAGTGCTGCTTCTTGTACCACAGCCAGTGCAGGACAGCCCATGATCTGTTGCAAAAGTCAGTTGTATTGAAGACAAACAAAAAAGACACGTACATGCTTTTTATTTAATCTAGATAACAATTTCAGCTACCCAGGGCAACTGGCTGGGGCTGAATTGAAAGAAAGTGTTTTGACTGAGACATTGATCATTGGTATGTGATAGAAGTGTGTGACTTTATACCTCAACTTGTGCAAACCAGTGACAGTGGCTCAATTGAGACAAACACTAGACACATTTCAGGATTCTTTTTCGTTGTTGCTGGGTTTCCTTTGTTTTAAATTGGCTGTAGTCATTGACTGCCTGCCCATTTGCAACTAGTGTGCAGAGCACCTTGGGAGCACAATCCAATTTTCATCCAAGACAAATCAAGTTCACATGTTTAAAGATCAGGCCATAATATGAATAAAAGCACAGAAAGTGAGAAAAATCAGGAAATCAACTTGAAAAGTGCTCTCTGAACACTAAAGGATATGCATCCTTCCTCCTTAATGCAGACATCCTTCCTCCTCCTTCAGAAAGGCATTTGTTTATTGCATAAGAGGTTTCTTTTATGTTATAGAACTAGAATGAGTTATTAAGTACCGATCTACAGTTCTTACTGTCAACTGCCTAAAACCAATACAAAGTTTATCACAGAAATGAAAGGAAAAAACTACTGAAAAAGGAGGGAAACAAATCTGGCATTTTTCAAAATAATTTTTGGAGTTTTTTTCCGAGCCTTTCAGTCCAGGAAACATCCCTAAATGCCTGACACACATTCAGATCAGTAAGAACCGGGCACACAGATTCTTTTGCCAAGGGCTGAAATGGAAATCAGTGCAGACTGTTATGACAGAATGGATAGAAGTGCCAGAGTCCCATCAATGTCACAGAGACTCCGGTTTATTTTCAGATTAAAACAAAAACTTTGGCTGGAAGTTCAGTCCTCACTGAAAAAAAGCAAGCATATGTAATCACTGCCTGACACATGCTAATTCTCACTGAAAAATTATGTCATAGAACTGTCTTTTAACCACAGAGAAAAAAGGTGTCTCAAGACAATGGTTTAGGTCCAATGTTTTGAACTGATACAGGTTTTCCAGTTCTGAAAAGTGGCAACTTCTCACTGCTGAAACTCTTACTATTACTGTTCTAGTGCTGCCTTTCACACTCTGTCTAAAGTTGACATCTCTCTCCATTTCACTTTTCACCCTCCAGCATACGCTACGGCCATTGCCCAGATCTTTCACTGATCCTATGTATTCTAAAACCTAGTTGTCTTCTCCTCTGTTCTCTCTATATTTTCTCTTAGGCACCTGATTTTTACACCTATCCACTGATATCAAGGGTATAAAACAGCTGCTTTCCTCTCCAGTCTTTACTGGGAATTTTTCCTCTCTTTTTATGACAGAGAGAGTTACCATCAGATCTACTATCAACATCAGGAAAACAAGTATTGTTAAGAAATACATGTCACGGCTTAGGGTCAGGGTGGCCCCTTAGACCTGTAACAGATACTCTCCATTAACCCCGCTTCCTCCCCAGAGGGGAAGAGAAAGGGAATAAGGGAGAGAGACTTGGCGATTAGAAAAGGAAACTAGAACAGCTGTAATGAAGAGGAAATTAATAATAATAAAAATGGAATATATACAAATATATACAAAACCAGTATCAAACCAAACACCCTGATGGTAATGACATCACCGTCACCACTGGTGCTGTGGAGCAGGCACCGGGGGGGAGTCCCAGACTGGGACCCACAGCAGATGGAAACTGTGTTCAGGAGCTGGATTCTGGTACCAGATTCAGGAACACACAGATTGGGATCAAATGCAGAACAGACAGAATCCTCCTTGGGTGCTCCGAGGAAGGAACTGAAACAGGACCTGAGTCAAGCCAAGCAAAGCTGTCAAAGCGGTCCAAGAGGGGAGAAGAGACACAGACCCTTTGGATCCCTCCCTCAGCCTTATACCAAATATGACATGTATGGGCTGGAATACCTCGTTGGTCAGTTTAGGGTCACCTGTCCTGTCCGCTTCTCCCTGCAGATGCAGCCTTTCACTTTTCCGCTCCCCCAATGTGGTACACAAGATCCAGCAGTGTCCTTGGTCTGCACACCAATCCTTGGTAGTAACTCTAAACATGGGGTGTCATCACTGCTAGAAGCAGACACTGCAGGTGAGAACAGGCTGCTAACTTCAGAAAGTGCAGTTAGAAGAACTGGGCTGATAAGTAATATCACTGAACAGAATTAGTTCTGTTCTCACTCAAACCAGGACAATGCAACATACTCATTGTGCCTTCCCTCTCCCCTCAACAAAGTTCAAAATGCTCATGAAATGAAGCAACTCTTCCGTACTCTAACACCCACTCCCCAAATCATAACACATTTAAGCTGTGTTACTAGCATGTCATTTTCTGATGATGTGTGTATTAGGAGAAAACTCTGGAAAGTATCTGAATCCCTCTTCCAAAATCTGAAGGTGCTTACTTTCAAAGAAAGACCATAGAGATACATACATACATATTCCAGACATCATATTTACAGAAGTTTTAATTTATGACTGTTAATTTATGAGCTACATAAAATGCTTTCTATAATTCAAGCAGTTAGATAACTTATACTATAGACAGACCATAACTCACAGCCCCTGAGTTGAGCTCTCTGACCCCAACACTACTTGGGTGCAGCACAGTTGGGTGACCTTGCTTTAATGTTATTGAGAAGGTTATTGTTAAGCTTTGAGAGTACATGATTGGGAGCCTTATGAAATAAATAACGACACAGGCAGAAGAGAAATTGTTGCAATGACAACAGTTGGCAACTCAGGGAATCACAAAAAAAAAAAAAAAAACCCAGACGTGGAAAATGTAACACCTTAAGGAAAAAGTAGTCAACTTGAACATGACACATATGGAAGATCAAAGGTCAGATAATTCCAGGATCATGAGAGGTGACATTCCATACCTGACTGACCACTTATTGGACAGCAGAGAGTATTCAGGAGTCTCAGAACTGATAAGAATATTAATGCTTAACTTGGTACCCTACTTATTCACTGTATGTATTAGCCACACACCCAAGTGCTGTGCGTGTTAAAGCTGTGTATACTCTCCTTGCACAGGGTTCTTTTGCATGCATGGACAAAAGTGCATGGTTACAGAAAAGTGTCTCAGTAGGAGATACTAAAGAAGTGCTAGAGAAGGAGTACAGCCCAGGTTTGTTGTGTTCAAAGCTATACTCTTCAGAAGTAGAATAATGCAACTTTAAGGAAATTCATGTTTTGGCAGCCTTCCTGCACTTGTACAGTATTATAAAGTGATTTTCCTCAGTGCAGTTACCAATCTATATTGTCTTAAATAAAGGCTTATTGGAGAAATGATATAAAGAAAAAAAAAGTTTAAAAATTCAATGTACATACAAGCTAAGAAGATTAAACCATGTATGCTAGATGCTATGAGGAGTTTTGCTAGAAAAGAAAAAGAGCATAATTGTCCTGTGTTGACTTAAGCATGATTTCAATTCTTGAATTTTGAACATCCTTTACTGCACTCATGAAAGTGAGTCCCTCTAGATGCTGGCAAGTCATTACACTGCCACATTTCCCTCTCTTGGATTAAATGTGGCAAATCACCTAACATTAATCCTCCTCTAATTTAGGTATCACTCATTTAAATTATGCTCGAAAATTACTGAATTTGATTTATCACTGTTCTCTTCAATCTTAATAGAGATTATATTGCAATATTCTTCTCTTTGTACCAAGCTCTTTGTTGAGACATAGCCTTGTTTTGGCAGATGGTGATGTTTCCACATTGAGCAAGAGCAGTTTCTACTGATTTTTAAATGTCTAATTACTTCTGAAACATTAGTACATACAGTTAATGTAAACAAAATGAAACCAAGGCCATTTCTTCCTGTTTCCCAAAAGAATTGTTCCCCAGGTTGCTGAAATAAAATATGCCTAGACTAAATGATTCCCAAAACCAAAAGATCTCCACACATCTAACAATTCCAGGTCTAACTTCTTAATCAAAAAAGTGTTCTTTATGCAAGAATCCTGGATAGGTAGCTGTGAAAGAAAAACATAAACAGTATACAATACTTTACAGTTTCGACATAATGTTTATCCAGCTAATGAAATAAAAATATACACAAATGTTTACTGTTTCTGTGCTAAATGAAAACAGGCTTTAAGAAAACCGCTTTTTATCTTTGCTAAACAAGAAGTCATTTACTTCAGAGCTGTATAGGAATAGGAAGACTAATTGACACCAGAAAATCTCTGGATGCTCCTACATATTTTTCATGTTTCCATTAGAAGATTTGTTAGTGTAAAAGACAAGTTCAGTTTGGAAGCATGTTGGTAGTACTACTTATTGAAGAAAGCTGCAATACTATTAACAGTTGCATAATAAAAGCTCCCAATAATTACTGCAAAACAATTAGGAAGCACTTAATATTAACAGTTACCTGGTCTGTATCTCCTGTTTTTGAATTTGGCTTTCTACCAGAACTAATGTGTTCGACAAACATAATTATTTAAATGGGGAAGTCCCTTACATAATGTGCCCTTTGGAAGTCAGTTTAATTAATGCCAATTAAAACTCCTAAAAAAGCCGTAATAGTCCACTTATTTTATTCCACCTTCATCAGTAACGCTTATGGCAGAAAATAAGCTAACATTAAGCAGCTGCCATACGCCTCTTTGAAAATGTAGAACTCCTGGAAGGTTACAAGTTCATTTCAGTATGTGTGTATCTGTATGTTTGTGGGGCTGTGCATGTTTATGCACACATGTGCATAACTGTGGATGTGTGTATGTATATATATATACATGCATAAAAATAGTCTTTTGTCACACTGACATTTCCTGCAAACATTAAGACTTGAAAGTACAGCGTTCTTAAAGAGGTCTTCATTGTGCATACCTTGATTCTTTTTTTCCCTTACTTTATTAATTACCTACTTTATCTGTTAAATAAGGACATTTATCAGGAATATTTGCTGTATATCTTCTTTTATTTGTTGCTATTTTGAAGTATTAAAAGGTTTAAATATTAGGAACAAACTGTGGTAACATTATTAGTTATAAGCTTATTTCCTCTAACCCAACTGATATTTATACAAGGTGAAGTAAGTTAAAGAAGAGAGTTTATACACAAAAATAAGGATTTTAATCTATGTTTCATCCTACATGAGACTTAACTCTGAAATTATTGGCTGTTCTGAACATGGGAGTTTTGGTAAAAGAAAGCAGATTAGGGAGGTCTTTAAAGATAGTGAAGTTTTCATTCTCGTGTAGTACTAAAACTAATATTTTAATATTTAACAAAAAAAAATAAAGAATCTGGGTAACCTTATTTTTGAATAATATGAAATAACCATCTATAGACTACATATTGGAACCTCACCGCTCTCAGCTATGTATTATTCCATGAATACTTTCTTCTGACTCATCATCCTTATTTATACAAATGTCACTTCAATTATTTTGGCTATTTAAAGGCATACACGAAACTGCTTATAAATTCATATTTAATATATCTTTTCCTTATCAGAGCTGTATAATTGTCCTTACTAGTGATGAGAAGTCAAGCCCTGTAAGAATGCACAGAATGAGATATTGTTTAGCACTAATACAGACTACAGACTTATGACTAGTTACAGACATACTAAATATCTAATTTCCATAGCTCTTAAGTCACTCCAACTTTTTTATCACTTCAACTTTTAAGTCACTTCAACTTTTTTTAGGTTATCTGGAGGTGAGGAGAGTGGGAGCCTATATTCATAAGTAAAAACTGTATGTACATTGCCCCTCCAGAGTTTGAGAGACAGTTCAAAAAATTATCAAACCTCAGTCAGCAAAAGTATTTAAAAAATTTATCCATGACCTTTATCCTGGTTTGAGTTAGAACCAGTGATTTTACTTTTTAGCTAAGCCTTTTCTAACTGCACTTTCTGAAGCTAGCAACATACTTTTGCAGACAGTGTCTGCTTCTAGCAGTAACAACACTACATTTATAGTTACTGCCAGGGATTGGTGTGCAGAAAGGCACTTGCTTATACTTGTTCATGGGCAGACCGAGGTCACTGCTAAACCTTGTGTGCCAAATTGGGGATGCAGAAAGCAAAAGGCCACACCTGCAGGGAGGAGCAGACAGGAAAGGTGACCCTAAACTGACTAATAAGGTATTCCATCCTCTATACATCATATTCAAGTTCCAGAATCCAGGTCCTGTATCTATTTCACAACTGCTGCTGAGTCCAGCCTGGGACATCCCCAGTGCCTGCTCCACAGCATTAGTGGTGATGGTGATGTAATTGAGAACTGGGTTTGATACTGCTTTTGCATACATTTGTATTTACTATTATTATTTTCAGTAAAGCTGCTTTAGTTTTCTGGTCCATCAGTCTCTCTTCCTTATTCCCTTTCTCTTCCCCTTTAAGAAGGTAAAAAGGCTAATAGAGAGTGCCTGCTATTTGTGTAGTGGCCAGCCCAGCCCTAACCCTCAAAAAGCTTAAATAATACTTGTCCATGGATTTAAAAAAAATGCATATCTGCATTATGTGGTAGCTATGCAGTGAGTATTTTCAGTGAGAGGTGAATGTCTTTAGTGAACGTCTTTCTTTTTCCTTGTCTGAAAGTAAAGGAATGTCTCAGTTATCCTGCCTAGAAAATTATACAAGACATCTAAATTAGGAAGAAAAGGCACCATCAGCTCCCTTCTCCTCTTTATTGGAAACAGATAAATTCCTCTAACAGTTAACAGAGATCTTAAATGGGCCTCATTGTTTATACATATTCCAGCCTCTTTCCATTAATTATACAAGAAGTAGGCTCTTAATTAAATTGATTAGCTATATCAAAGTCCTAAAATTGAACATAATGAATCAGGACCTAAGAGTCCCTTCACTACAGTGGAAAGAATGATAGACACTTTCTTAAAAAAAAAAATTAAAAAACCCATTTTGTAAAATACTAATAAGGAAATTATGTGGTCTTTCCCAATCTTGATTTGCTCAGTGCCTTACATATATAACAATTCCTATATGTAGACATAGAACCACCTATATTTTGTGTCAAGTTATTAAAGTCAAAGGGAAAATATATAGGCAAAAATAGACATATCTTGTCCTAATTGGGGTATTCCATTGTTTATGTTTCTACTCGAATGGTACTCTCTGTTAAATAACTGAAACTAGAAGCAAAGAGTTTTTTTACAACAAATATAGAAGTGAAGCTTTTTTTTTTCTTTTCTCAGACCAAATATTAATGATCTTGTCATCTACTAGACAGCAGGTAAATTTTTCTGTTACAATAGTATCTGCTACATTTTGCTGTACAACCAAAACAGGAAGCAATAGTGTTTCAAAATAAGAAAAAAAGCTTAGTAAAAGTAGATGTATGGATGCAGTCTTAGGTCAAATAACATTATAAACTTACATTGTTAGTCCTGCTACTATCTCTATTCATCAGGACCTCATACATTTTATAAATGTGTCCTTTTTTGTTCGTGCTGTTCATTCTGTTAGAGTTGTCACTTTATTTTTCCTTTTAATTCTCCTGGCATGTCGTTCTTTAATGTATTGTCTTTCAAACCTCCCATTCACTCATTTTCCCACTACTACTATGTTACTTGGAACCGTGCTCTTCATCCAGTGTAGGGTTTAACCAGAACTCAGTGCAGTGCTGAAAGGCAGGCCTCAAAATACTAATGATGGACACGAGGTCACTAACTTCTGTCTTCAAATTGTAAAGCTTGCCTGAAATTTATTTAATGTATATCTAAACAAGTAACCAAAATTACATACCCATTTACCACCTTTAAAATATTCCTGAAGTGGTAGAATCATAAATATATGTTAGAATCACAAAAATATGATGATTTAGAGAAATACTTTACCAATAATTTTAAATGCAATGTTCAACTGATATTTTCCATTCTGTGCTTTCTATACAACACAGGAAAAACACAAGGCTGGTCCTAATGAAATATATGGGTTTTTTTTAATTTATACTTTTAACTCTAAAACTACTTTTTAGAAGATATAATGGGACATTTAAAGAATAAAAAGATTTCAGAATACAGCTAAATAATTAAAAAACTAATAAAGCTATTTCATTAAAATAATTGACTTAAGAAAAGCAGGACATAAAACTACATAGTTTAATTAAGCTCAGCTTTTTCTAAATTTTCTGACACCAAAGAGAAATACAAAACACATGAAATAATACAACCTAAGGGATGGATTTCTTCTTATACACACACTTCTGCAACACAACTATTACTGTTCTTGATTCTTCATGCCCTATATTCTCTTATAGCAGCATTAGGTGTAGGCTTAGCTGTTCTATTTTTTCTTCGACCTTCAAGCTGTACAAGCAGTGTTGTCATTTCTTTATTATTGTCCTCTCCTATCTTTATTCCCTTGGCCAAGCCCTGGCCAGCTTCCTCATTTTTATCATTGTTTTGGTTTTTTTCTTGGCTTTGAAAAGAAATCATTATAAACGGGATAATTGTATTTACAGTCAGTATGTAAGGAATTAGAAAAATGATGACAAAACCCTGTAGATTCAACTATAGGTAGTTCATTTCCCTTCCTGTCCCTCAAAACATATGGATAAGAAGCAAAAGAAGTTAACATCAGCCTGTAACAAGGATTGAATTTTAATCATATTCTAGAAAAAGCAAGACTGTGGTTAAAGAATAAAACTGGGACTTGAACAAACAGAATTCCATTCTGAATACTGCCACATCTTTCTTGAGCAGTACTGAACAAAGAGCTACCACGTCCTGTATTCACATTCCTTTGTAAAATGGATACAACTTTTGTGTCTGGATCTTGTGACTCATTTATCTAAATAAGTTCATCAGGTAGAAAGTGATAGCATCACATACAATATGGAAAAGGCTTTATGAATGTCCAAACCAAAGATTGTGACAAATATAGGAGTGGGCAATGGAGCACAACAGGCAAACTTAGCTGTCAAGGACAATAGAAAGTGAATATTATGTTTAATTTGAAGACACTGTAAACAGCATAAGGCAGTATGGATTTTCTAGCCTGTTTTCCAAGCATGTGTGGGGAAAAGGACAGTTTAACTGGAGGAAGAAAAGAACATCCTGAAGACTGAGATTATCCGGTGTATTTTACAGTGCACTACCTTGGTTGTTTTGAGAATAAAGTGTTTGGGGTTTTTTCTGAACTCCATCCTTTCTTTTTGACCTAGATGTGGCCGATTAAGTTTATCTATACACAGCAGTGTCTCAGACACTAAAAAATTCTCTAATATATTTTTAGAAAAGTAGAAGAAAAGCTTGACTTTAGATTGTAGCAATCATGTATGCAAAGCCTGGAATAATGAAGCAGCAGTCCTCTTTTAACATCTAACAACAAGCTAGCTGAGTTATTTACTACTCAGTAAACTATTTTTATATGATAGGTGATGACCTCTGCAATGGATATTACATTCTATGAAATTTCAGGCAATACAGGCTATGAAAGTTCTTTGTTCATATAAAAGAATATGGTAATTGAAGGCCAGAGAGATTTAGGAATCTAACTCTCACTGAAAATTACTACTTTCAATTTTATTTTTTTTCTAATTTATCATCACCACATATGGTCTTATCTTTTACTTTGCATATCAGCATTTTTGATGTCTTTATGTAAGTGTTTTCTTCACTTGTTTTAGAGAAGGTAGACTTGTATCCAGCCATATACTCTGCTTCCTTTGAAGAGACCTTCCCAAAACAGTGACCTGGGTGGATCTCACCAGCAACATGTGATCGCTTGTTCAGACAGCACCTAAAATTATTGCCATGTTCAATGACTTTGCTGCCTTTCTGTTTGATAGATTTCACTGTGGTAATCCTGAAATAATTTTATGTTTTATGCATAGCACTAGGAAATGCTTTCTTGTTACAGCAGTGACTAGCTGTTTATCAAATGTCAAGCTTGGTCTATGTCAATATTTCCCACATCTGCTGTTCCTTCAATTGTCAATAGGGTAAGTTTTGACAACCTTGTTTTGCAAAAGTGCTATAACACAGTAGTATTTTTGAGTGTAGTACAGCCAATTTTTAAAATGAAACAATATATAGATTTTGACTCCATCTGTCTTGCCTATGAAAATATAGCGATTCTCAAATACTATAGTGTTTTTGAATGTCCAATATCTATCATTAACTTTCAGGTAAGAAATTAAGTTTCTATTCTCAATGTTTTAGATATCTCTTGGACATTTGGTTCAGCAAGCTGCAACAGCATAGAGTCCTGTTGACTATAATTTGTCACTTCTACTACTTCTGTTAAGTTCAAAATTGGCTTTTACTATTTTTTACATGTTCCTTCTGGTGAAGAAGCTGTTCTGAATAAATGAGGTCACCAGAAAACTTTATCACATCTGTTTTCCACAGTACATATAGTTTGCACTTTATAATCAAATGGCTAGTTTTATACATATACTAGGTACAATTAAAAAAAAAAACCAAACCAAAACCAACAACAAACAAACAACAACAAAAACTAATTAAGAGCAAAGTTTGCTGAAATTTAATGAGCACTTCTTTTGTGACCTATCGTTGTCTACTAGAATCCAAGTTAGAATTAGTTGGAATTCATTTTGCCTTTATTTTACATCTCATTATTGAGGTTCCCACCTTCTACAGCAACACTAACCTCTGGAGCACTGTGCTTGCCTTTGTTCCCTTTCAATTATTCAGGTAATAGCTGATTAACCAAGTGTCTGAAAGTACATCTTTCTTAACACTGAATCTACTTTGAGCTTAAGTTACATATCTATACTTAAAAACCTCTACTAGCTAAACAGATGTATCAAATGTATTTCTTATAGGAACTTACTTATCAGTTATATCTCCTAAGCTCTTCCTTCAGGGTAACTTAAATCTGTTCTTGACAGTTTAAATCAAATTAGAATAGCGCTATTTCAGCCCTGAACTAGACTATCCAGGCTAACTTCCTCAATGGTTTAAGTAAACAGTTTACTTTCAAGTCATCATGGAAAAGGGTGCAAATATTCTCATAGTCTTTAAGACAATTCAACAGACAAAGCATTCAGGAGTTCAGGACTCTTAACAGCAGTCATAAAGAAGATATAAATTCTCTGCTTTATATATTCCCTAAATATATTTCTTTCCTTTATAAGCTTATACCTCTTTCCTAATACTGCTTTTAATGATTTCCAGCTCAGTTTAATGATGTTTATCTATTAACTCCTGATGGATCTTGCTTGAATCCAGGTAAACATTTTGCAACCCCACCATGCTTTGTCAAGAAGTTCTGTATGGCTATCACCTACTGAGTGATAAACCAACTCCTTTTGCTAGTTTTGTGTATTATTATGCTGACACCTAGTTCACTCTGCTCTGTAATCTCTCTCTCTGTGACAGTCTTGTTTTGTAAACAGTCATGATATCCAGTAATTCACATCTGTTCCACATTGCAGTCTTACTCTATCAGCCCTTATATGAAAACTGTTCCATTATTTTGGAACCTCCCTTGTGTCATCAGTCTTTTCCAGCACTGTCATATATTCCCCAAGATAAAAGGAAAGAATAGTACACAGTCCTTCAAGTGTGAGCAAGCCAAGAATCCATAAGGAGGTGGAATAAACATACAGTTTGGATATGATTCAGTACCATCAGGTATGTTGAGCCAATATATTCTAAAAGCTTTTTCTAAGGCCTCATACAAAAGTTACAACCAAAATGGTAACATTGGTCAACTTCCTGTTAATTTATTCCTCTTAATTTTTAATAAAGGTACAAGGTAAACTTTACATTTCAGTATGTTATCTGTACCTCTTTTTCCAATTTCCTTCATATGACAAGAAGCTCAGGCATTTGTTTTTGTTGAATTTTGTAAGCCCATTCCTCCAGCTTGCTTGCTCTTGTTGTAGATTGACTCCAGCCAGCAGCTGCACCTCCATAGGCATTCATTCATTCACTCTCCCATGCCCAGTGGGGTGGGTTACATAACAGGAAGAGCAGAAGTGAGAAAACTCATGAGTGAAAAGAAAGACAGTTTAGTAAGTGAAGCAAAGAGGAAAAAAAAATACGCCAACAGACAAACAATAGTAAAAAGAAGTGATGCAAAAGCAATCACTCACCACCTTCCACAAGCAGACTAATAGCCAGTCTCTGAGCTATGTCCACTCTGGTAGAAAAAGCCTCCTTCCCCTGCCTTATTCCTCTAGCCCCAGTTTTTATTATCTATTTAAAATCCACAGTAAACATCTAACCACTAGTCAGATATTAAAATTGTTGATCAACCCGTAAGCCCAGTGACATAAGCCAGTCTACACCCATACAGTCCACCTGTTGATGCCATCACCCCAGTCTGGCTACTGAAATGCTGTTAGCTATCTGTCTAAACTTGAAGAAAGCAACATTCCTTTGATTACAGACCCTGTCTTACTCAGGACTGAGAAGCCGAGAAAGCCTATAGTTCCCTAGGTGTTCCTTCTTTTCTTTCTTCAAGATGGGTGTGACAATTTTGCTTTTACTGTCATCAGTGACATTACAGATCCCCATGACCTTTCAAAATGAATAGAGAACAGCCTTGCAATGACATTAGACATCTCATTCAACAGCATACAACAGCCAGTCCCATTTCATCTGTGGTCTTGTTCATGTCCATTTTGCTTAAGTGGTCCCCCTTCCATTCTTTGCCTCCAGGTACTGAAAATGCAGCATTAATATATTTCAGTATGTTATTCCTCTGAGTTTTTAAATGCTTCCTCCACCTCCAAATAGTTTGTGGATTATTAATTGAGAAAAATATCAAAATATTTTCTACACCACAAATCCAGAAAAATCTTCCTGTATGAAAATATTATATAAAGTATAAGCCAAGATTATGCTGCATATAGGAACAACTCCTTCATTTGCTTTTAAATTGTATCAAGAACAATTTGTAGATTAAAACAATATTGTAAAACAAAAGCCCTCTTGAATATCAAATATAAATAAATTCTGATAGCATACTACTAAATTCTCAGCTTCAAAATATATTTTACTAGAGTATCTATATTTTCAAATATGGTTCTGTTTACATTTAAGGGAACTTCACATTTTAATCTGCTTAAAAGCAAAAAAAAAATCTAGCTGTGGACACCATTATCTGCTCCACATGATTAGTCACTATATTGATTGTTAGAAATGGACACAGCATGTCACCTTTTGTTTTTATTTCCCTAAGAGCAGTTTCTTCAGACTTAGGTTGCAGTAGTGCACTATTGATAATTGTTGTCCAATCCCATTTTTCTTCCTTATTTCCTTTTAGCCAATAATGTTCATGATGTTTAAGAGTACAGTATATTTATCTTCACATGCAATCTTACTAACTGAAGTGCTAAAACTAATCATCATTTACTTTTGTAGATCTCATTATAAATCTGTTTTGAACTTTACAGTACCATTTCAGCCTACCGCTACATCAGTGATATTTCAGATCACAGCCTCCCCACTTCAAAGTAAACATTTGTAAGACTGGGTAAAAATCCTCTATGAGGCACAACTTTGCTCTTTGGAAGAACATCACTACTTGGCAAATTGTCAGTGGATAAAAGAAAAACTCAGAAGATGGAAAGCTAGGACACTGCTCACACTGAATAGGAAGATGAAAAGTAAGGAGGATAACACAAAATTGTCACTTGGTAAAAGATGCCAGCAAAAAGCTTCAACATTGTTTAAATTGACTAGTTGGGCTTCAGGAGCACAACTGTTGTGTCCATAAGACTACAATGCCACAGAAAAACATGCACTATCCATGTCCAGAGCACTAGATATGGATCATTTTTGCCTTCTAAGGCAAAAGACTGAATCAGAAAAAAAATACACTAAAAAAAACTTTTGTAAATAAAGTAATGCTTTCCAGTCTGCAGCACCGTATTTGTCCCTGACACAAAGAAAAAGGGGAAAACTCATCTTTCTTTCAGTCTGTATGCTGACAGCCTATTCTGCCTGTATTTACTAAAAATCTTTTATATGAAGACTAGTAAATAGAGATAATTCCACCGACAGATAAATACATAAGGAGGTAGATAGAGAACCAGTAGCATATACTGCAGAGTCAGGCATGTGGTGCTGTTTGTCATTGCACAAATTCCTAATAGAGTTTATCAGGAGTCTCAAAACAAACATCTCATGAATCCTACATTTAATGGAAACATCATCAAGACAGATGAAGGGTGAAATAATTTCCCTTTTCTGGCGTGGGGGGTTGGGAGGTTGACAATCATCATGACTAAATTTGTCTCTCCATATATCATCCTATTGTACTACCCTATGTACTAATGGAGATATAACCTCACTCTAATCAACTAACCAAAACCTTTCTACCATAATGCTTTAGGTTGACCTTTAGCTGCTTTATCTTCCCACTATATGACTATTTCTCTTGAGGTATGTCAGATATTATTTTTTTCACAAGATTCTGGATGCTGATTGATATTTCAAATATACGGTTGGCACTCTTAAAAAGAACAGACACTACCTCCCCACTCCTGGAAACAGCAGAATCAGAAAATGCTTTTCACATATCAGCAAATAACTTCATTGAAAAAAGACTCAAGAACATTTTTAAAATCAAATAGATTCTTAAAGATCTGTAACATTTAAAACAATATGAATATACTAACTTTTAGAAAAATATGAAAGCATTCAAAAGGTAAAATATTTTCATGTAGCTGATCACAGAAAGCTTAGTGCATGATCAATTCCATTGTGGATCATAAAAGACTCTAACTTACCATTCAAACATCATTTATATTATGAAACAAAAAGATAAATCATATAATTAAAGATGCCAAGATAAATAGGAACACTATACATTTTTTAAATTGAAAGAGAAGAAAGGAAGCTTTATAGAATAATTAGAGAAGTAGGAGTACCTGTAGAAATGCTGAAGTTATGACACAAATAAGGTTTTTGATTTTGAATTGCTAACTTCCTTTTCCTTACATCCCTGTGACGTTTGTTCTGGAATCCTATTTATGTTGAAAGTTATTATAATTAAAAACAGATATTGTAAGATTTTTCTATGCATTTATCCTACTGTTCCTAGATGTTCCTCCATCACAGATTTTTGTAAATACTTACCAATTTATGTTAAGACAAACAGGAAAGACTGTAATTATTTAGTTACAGTTAAAACTGTGGGAATTAAATGATGGAATATAACAGTGTTGTACAGACTGACACCACAACGCCGAAAAAATATTGAGATACTTGATACACAAAGATTCACTTCATGTGATAACTCAGGACATCTCAGCAATTTAAAGACTGAATTATCATTATGGAAAAAAAAAATCCATAAGAAGACTCAAGCATCTTATGTCCTACTTATAAAGAATATATGCACCACCTAAAATCAAACTTATGAAAGAAAATCAAGCTTTTACAAAGATTTAGCTGATATTCTAAGGTGATACAGATCCATGGTTAAGTAGTTTTTCTGTTTATTTATGACAATTAATGCAAGTTTTAGGATCTACTGATTGGTTGCATATGTAGCCACATTGGAAGAATAAAATCAACAAAACAGCACAAATTTGAAGGTATTCAGAGAGAAAGATGGAAAAAAAAAAAAAAAAAAAAAAACCCACAAAATACTGACTAAGAAAGCCTGAAGATAAAGATAGTATCCAATATTGTCTAAAAACCCCAAATATATGATACCAAAATAATTCTAGGTGCAACTGTGATTATATTTTAGAGACATTGAATATTAGGTATAGAAATGTAATTGAGTCTTGGAAACTTTAAAAAAAATTACAGTATACCACTTCTAGAAGCAATTTGCTTAGTGAAACAGTTTAAAAATATGTATTTGCCTTTTTGTCCTAAAATATGCATTTTTCTTGGCAGTTAGAGAATTTTATACTCTAAGAAGTGTTGCAAGGAATTCACCTCGCAGAGAATTTCCAGTGCCAGAAATCTATACAGAAATGCTTCCAAATTATTGATTTTTCTATGAGATGCAACAATAGTGGAAAACACAAACAAACAAAATCCAAATAAACAAACAAACCAAAAATAACAAAAAAACCCACCAAAACAAAGAGGCTAAGTTTCACGGGAATAAACGTAGATGTTGGTGGAACTGCTGACATAAATTTTTTTAGTATTGGATACAAATATGTTGTGTCAGTATAGAACAGTGACACACTGAGTTTATGACAAAACGTTATTTTATGTCAATAATACACCACTACTAGAATTGCGCACCAAATGTGAAATCATGAGCAAGAAGGAGGGAAAACGGATGCTAAACATAATACATTTTTCAACTCTATTTTTAATTTGGCATATCCTGTCCCATACTTTGTACACTGCGTGTACTCTTATATGAATGTATATAGTTACTTCTTATTAAACTTTTTCTGTCCTCTTCCTTTGTTCCTTGTTTTCTCCCACAATTCTGCTTGCAAGAAAATTGCTTATGTGTGTTGGATGCAAAACAGACTGATTCTCTGAATATACCTGTACCATTTCTTTCCCCTCCTTCCCCTTTTTTTTAAGGATTAGATCACTGTCAGCAGCATGAGCATGATGAAGGTCCTAGGTACAGTTGTCTTGCTGCCCAAAATTTTGTCCTGTATAAATAAAAAAGGTTCTGTGACAGCTGTTACTGTTGTCATTGGTAGAAGTCTGGTGAAGGAGATTTAAGGAAAAAAATAATATAAATAAGTTACTCTATTTTTCCATTGGGACATTTGCTTTCTTTGTGATTCTCAGGATTATGATTCTCAAGAAAGATGCAGTTTGATATTTGCATACCTAAAATCTAATCTCTGAGTTCTGAATGCTGAATAATAAAAATAAAAAGTCTAAACTGCAAATGGGAGTGGGGGGAAATCACTGTTCCAAAGAGTCAAAGAAACCTCCTTCTTAAACCATTGTGTGGTGGATTGTCATCTAAAGGTTTATTTGAAGCTGCCTAAAACTGTCAGACATTGCTTGCTCTTTTCAGTAAGACTCATCAAAATCAACAAAGGAGGTAAATTCATATTTAAGTGCAAGCAGCTTAGCTGAGTTATGTGCATTTTTTAGAATGGTGGGCATTGCATCCTATGGATCTTTAAGTGTACTATGGATCTTTAAGTGAAATACAGATGTAAGTGCCGCAGCAGTAATGGCCAGTAATGAGTGTGAATATGACACACAAGGGCTCTCAAGAAAAATTCCAACACTAAAAATCCTTCAGTGCAGTGCGAACTAATTAATAGACAATCATCTCACTTGAGTGTTTACTCACTCACTGAATTATACAGAGATCTGCTGTTTGCACTTCCCTCCTAAGACTAGAAAAACAAAAATTCTTTTATTTACAGATATTCCATCCTCCAGCATTTCATTCTTTAATCTTTTTGTCCAACAGCTCATTCAGTGACAACATCCTCCCCACCCACACTACTTCACCACCGTTTTACAAGCTCTGTGTTTCTATTAGCATTTTTACATACAACTTTCTATTCATCCAACTGCTATATCAGTAAAATTTGATAACACTGATCATCAATGTAGTTGACTCCTTTGGGCTACAGCCTGAAAAGTTGCTTGAAGAAATGCTGAGCTATTTGAAATGTATCTTTTCATGGATTCAAGGACAAAGAATTTCCAGGCTTACATCCAAACTACATCCTGTTTGCAACTAAAATGCATTTTGTTGTATATCCTGTTATGTTTCATCAAAATTTATAGTCCATCTCTGACGCGGATATACTCAGCTTCTCAAATTGCCACTTGACAAATTCAGTGAGATGGTATTCTTACACAATATGCACATAATTGCATGGCTAAGACTACCCAAATGGCACACAGATGGTATTGAAATACCTCACATGGAAATTTTGTTATGTTTCAAAATACTGATAAGCATACTATTTTCCTGAAAGTTACTCTAGTTCATATATTAATTTGTGTAAGCATCTTGCTTTCAAGGTTCCTCAAAATATAGTGATTTCCAGTGCCAGTAAAATCCCATGTGTTATACAAAAGATATATTGCAATATTGGGTTTTTTGCTTAATTTGTTAAATTATGAAATGACACAGGGAGATTAATGAGACCTTTCCTAAATAAAGCCCAATGAAATATTTAAATCCTTCCTCAGTGCTGAGACTGGGACTTGTGATCAATAAAAACTATTGCCTCAGGATGAGTTTTACCATGAAGACTACGGAGAAATTGATTGTTAATCTACTGTTCTTACACAAAAAGGAGACCAACAGAAAAATGTCTGGAAGCTAACTGCAGGAGATTATCTATTGCACCAATTATACAAGATCAAATATATCTGTCAAAGATGTTTGCCAAACTCCTGTAAAAAAATCCTTGTTGAAAGACATTCTTCAGCCTCCATTGAAAGTCATCATGAATTAATTTCTTATCAAACCTAATGATTTTTTTATACTTAAAAACCAAAACCACAAAACTGAACCCAAACAAAAAACACACCCTCCTCACCAGAAAAGAAAAAAAAAAAAAAAGTTTTCTTATTTCATTTGTAGGAAAACCAGTTAATCAGGCTTCCATTGGAATAATTATCACATAACCCTCCCCAGACCTAACCTTTAAAAAAGATAAAAAAAAATATCTATTCTTTCTTCATACCTTGTATTTTAAGGCATTAAAATTTGTCACGCTTCTCTGGTGGAATTCCTGCAGCTTGACTACTTCTCACCTCCAAACCAGGCAGTATTTGAGTAAACGCCTAACTCTTAACAGAGTGAAATCTCCTCTTCTACACTAAACTACATTTCAGTGTGGTTTGCAACTGCAAAATAACATTGACTCAAATTAAATGGATTGCTATATTATATAGTCTGCTGCCTTTTTAACTGTTACCTATTTTGTATCAGTGATTGTCATTATTTTTCTGGTGGATGTATCCTTGATAAGTTTCTTTTGTTTTGCTGTTAGGAAATTCTTCATATCCATTAAAATCTCATAAGTGAAACCACTTAATATTCAGTTCCACAGTATTTTCCATTCATCCTTCTTTAGTGCAAGGCCAGGTTTTATAAGCACAAAGTCTATTCCATCAAGTTTTTCTTGTTCCATAGTTTAGGAGTTGAAATATTTAAGAAAAAGGCATACAAGGAGAGTATATTGAGAAAGTGTCTTAGTGTCATATAAATTATCTAACAGGAGCTATCAAAGATAGTCTTGAGTCACTACATCTACTGCTTTGCATGACTCAGTTCCCTTACATGATGTTCCAAAGAAGTAGTAGCTTCAATCAACATTTATAAACCTTCAGTATATCCTGAAGTTAGAGCAGTCCTTTGCTACAAGTCACCGCCAAAGTAGAAGCTTCCAATCCTCTACCTTACATCAGTCACCCATAATGCATTAATTTTCAGTGGAGGAATTCAGATTTCTTTTTCTCTTCTGCTTAAGACAATTTTAATACATTTCCCTGTTCCACAGGGAGTCCTACCCAGTGGCTGTGCTTTGAGATTGCCATAGAAGCAAGATAGTTGGGGAAATACTTGACAGTATTGAAATATGACATTCAAAGTTCCTGGCCACACTATATCTAATGCACTAGCAGGCATATTGACGGGAACATCATGAAATCATGAAGAAGGTTTAATTTGAAAGTCCAGACATCGATGAACAGAAAGTGCAGCCACCAAGGAATAACAATCTAAACTTTGCTTCTTATGAGACCCAAGTTCTGCAATGATCTGTTGATACACACACCTTCAGGTACCTACCACCTGGGATCCAAAGGCTATTTACAGTTCTGTGTTAGATAACCAACTAACACCATAGCTTCCTCTGATCATTCTGTGATCACACCCATTAAATCAAGTCTCACACAAAACATATGGTTGTGTTTAAAAGTCATGTAGATATCGTGCAAAGGGACATGGTTTAGCAGTGGACATGCAGAGTAGGGGTAATGGTTGGACTTGATGATCTTGAAGGTCTTTTCCAACCTGGATGATTCTATGACTCTATAATTGGAATACAAAGTTCCAGTTCCTAAGTATGTCTTAAGTGAGTAGGCCATATTCTCTTAGAATAAGTGAAACACATGTTTGTAAGTTGCAATCTTTTCTAATTAACTTTGAGTATAGGTCTCTAAGAAATCATTTGCCTTTTATTTGTGACTAAACTAATTTAATACATTTTACAGGCTTTTGACAGCCTATAGGATATATTTTTTGTCTTATTATTAAAACCAGCAGTTCTTTAGAATGGATGCAGGCTTGTTTTGACAGAAAGAAAGAAAAGAAAGAGAGGAAAGAGAGGGAAGAGAGGGAAGAGAGGGAAGAGAGGGAAGAGAGGGAA
>JANVCC010000035.1:6878189-7059731 GCA_025345505.1 Todiramphus chloris collaris
GAGAGAAAGAGAGAAAGAGAGAAAGAGAGAAAGAGAGAAAGAGAGAATCAAGTGTTATCTGCATTCAAATGCAAAATAGCAGTTTCAGTGAAATTAAAGTTCATTTTAAGTAATCTTAAGTAGAGATCACTGCTGGCATGAAATATTCCTCTTTTCAGAGAACAGCATTCTTTGATAAGTAAATCAAAACTTTCAGATTTGAAATAAGAAAAATAATAATAAATCTTATCACTAGAAAAACTGTCAGATACCTTCAGGCAGACAACTAGTGTACAGTGAAAAGAGAAATCTATACATCTTAGTCAGGATGTGAAACAAGTCATCCTTCCAACCCTCTTTAGAGATTATTTTCCTTGCATCTCCAAAATGATAGATAAGATGTATGAGACTATAATGCAAAGTAAATTCTATGTGATGCAGTCCTTAGGCATATGTGAGCCTTCAATACAAAAAGATACTCCCATATATTACCTAAAAAAAAAAAAAAAAAAAAGATTTTCCCATTCTGCAAATATAATAAAGGAATGCTGATGAAATATGATAAACTATTACATTTTCTTTTTCCTAGAATCTCAGCTTATGTTTTAGCTAATAAACATACAAGAATTCTGCATTTTGAAAATGCACTAAATAAACACAAAGTCCATTATTTGCAATGTCCAAATAAAATGGACTCAGAGGTTCCCTTATAATCTTTGGAAAGAGAAAGAAGTATGGTTTGTCACCAGAAGAATAATATTTAATACATATAAAACACTGCAAAGTAGAGTCTGACATTCTCAAAGTAGGAAGAAAAGCTGAAAGTCTGCTGACAGTGACACAGGAACTTCCCATTTTATTGCTGCTACTTAAAGCTCACAAAATACACAAAGTTACGACTTAAAAAAAAAAAAACCCGAGTTATAACATAAAACACCTTTGAACTTCAACACACACATAGATACTTCCCCTCTTGCTCACCTCTAGCAATTTCTGTTTAGAGATAGAAGCTCAGCCTTTATGATGTTACACTTCAAAACAGTGTGTCATTTAGAATCTTCAAACTTTCAGAAAAACGGGAACATACTCCAGAGCTCACAATTACTTGTGAAAAAAAGCAATCCAAAACTTCTGTGCAGTAATTCAACTACTGGCATCAGTATTTAAAAAAAAAAAAAAATTAAATACTTTCAGGATCTCCATACAGTACTGTATCGACACACTACCTCTTCATTTCACACAGTTCTGCCTCTTAATTCTCTTTAGCAGAAACAAAATCCACCATTAAGTCAGTTAGTTAATTATTTGCCTGGCTTTTTCAGAAAACATAACACTCAGAACAATTTCTTCCTTTTCACCAGTGTCATAAAAACACAGTGGTCTGCCAAATATTTTCTTGATAGAAAGTACCTAAAACTTGGATAGCAGTTCCCTCTGTAGAGAATGCTATAGGTGTTGGAACCAACCTGGTGAAGCTATATAAATCAGTTACAATTCCTCTTTTTGTAATTTGCCCTTGGTTCTGATTGACTCAGATCTTAGCAGGTGACTGAATGTAATTTGTTTGATAATTTCCTCACAGTGATTTTTTTTGTACAGTGTCAGCAACAGTAGTTGAGCTATACCTCTTCTAGGTGATTTGAGGTCTAAATAAGAATTACTTTTCTGTACTCTGTATCTATGTAAAAATAAAGACTACCTTTCGTAAAATTAGTATCTTCTTTTTTCACCTATTCCTTTGACCCAAATTCACACACTATTTAGTAAGCATGTAGATCACACGATATTATTAATCAGCAATGACTAAATGTTCATATTTTTAATATGTTTTCACAACTCGCAGGGTGGTCAGGTTTTGACAATAAATTAAACAAAGACTGCCTAAATTCACTATATCACAGTTGTTGTTAGTAGCAGTCGAAGAAGGAATGGATTCTGTTTCCATGTTCATGAAGAAGTCCAACTACTAGTATATTTTTTGCCTTCCACTATGTCAGACACTCTGACAGCTGACAAATTTGATGCGTGAGAGTGTGAGACTTTTTTAAAATTACATTTATGATTTATGTTATTTATGTGTTATATCTTCTGTTTCAACATTTTGATTAAATGTATCTGATCTGGGAAATTCACCCTTCCTTACATTGTTTTTAATACAAGTACATGGGAAAATTATCAGTAAACAAATCAAAACAGTTACAAAGTTCTTCTATCAAAGAAAGGATGAAAAACATACATGGATGAAAGCAGAAGAAAAAGAACACCTGGAAATTTGATTAATTCACAATGTCATATAACTATCTAGTTTTTATTCATGGAAATGTTCACTTTTACTGTTCCTGTCCTTTCTCATATAATTAAGGACATTCATTTGAAGTAATGCTTATTGAGTGATTTGTTAAAAAATCAACACGCTTTGAAAATAATATCTCCCGTTTCTACATAAATTTATTTTGAATTAGAATTGTTATTTGCAACAGGACAGATAAGGAAAGGTCAAAAGGCTTACTTAAAATTGTGGACACTTTTCACAGACAGAAATAACTAAACAAAAGAAATGCAGTCAACAGTTTAAATGAATGATTAAATACCTGATTATTTATCTTTATCCATAGTTTTTCCCTTTTTCATGTTGTAAACTCAACATGAGCCAATAACATGCAACCATATCCTGCGCTGCATCAAAAGAAGCATAACCAGCAGGTCAAGGGAGGTTACCTGTTGGAGTAGGTCCAGAGAAGGGTCACAAAGATGATCAGAGGGCTGTAACACCTCTTCTACATGGAAAGGATGAGGGAGTTGGGTCTGTTCAGCCTGAAGAAGAAAAGGCTCCAGGAAGACCTCACTTCCACCTTCCAGTATCTGAAAGGGGCCTACAAGAAAGCAGGACAGGGACTTTTTAGAAGGGCTTGTAGTTAGTTATAGGACAAGGGGTAGTAGCTTCAAACTGGAAAAGGATAGATATAGAAATTAGGAAGATGTTCTTCACTGTGAGGGTGGTAAGATACTGAAATAGGTTGCCCAGAGAGGCTGAGGATGCCCCTTCCCTGGAAGCATTCAAGACCAGGTTGGATGGGGCCTTGCACAACCTGGTCTAGTGGGAGGTGTCCCTGCCCATGGCAGGGAGTTTGGAACTAGATGATTTTTATGGTCCCTTCCAACCCAAATCATTGTATGATTCTGTGTCCTCAAGAACATTTCTTTTAGAAATGTATTTTTCCTGCTGCCTAGTGTGTCTCAGTTTAAATTAACTGATCTCACACTATTTGATAAATTTATGGCTAGAAGTGAGTATGCAGATTTTTATAAGCCTAAGTGTTTTATGATTTTTTTCATGCTACTGCATTAAAAAAAAGAACTACTTTGGGATGGTACAATTAATATATTCTTTCAAGAAGTGAAATATTTCTTGCTTACAGAATATATGTATTTTTCTTACTTTTATTTACAATTGCATACTCAAACAGGATTATTTACTCCTAAAGGATCATGAGATTCATTACCCTATGGTGGTGTCTCATAAGTTATTTATTGATTTTTTTCTGTGTCTGATTTGGGATTTGTACCTAGTCATCTTCTTGATGTGTTCATCTTAATTCAGAACACCTTATAAAACTTTCCTAATATATGTTAGAAGCATTCATATGTTTGTTTTATTTAAAAAAAAAAAAAAAATTAAAAGTAATTTTTCACATAATGTCATGATTCCTGAGATATGATCTTTCAATCACATTCTGGAACCAGCTGTGTATGTGTTGAAGCAGTTGCCCCCCAACAACAATACTATGCCTGTTAACACACGAGGTTTTACCAGTCTTTAGAGTCTCTGGATTGAAAATGTTTTGCTGGGGTTTTTTTTAAACTCTTTTTTTTTTTTTTTTTTTCCGAATATTGACTTGTATGTACTAGGAAGTTTAATAATAAGTTTCTTGTCTCTTACAACAGTATCTCAATCCACTAAAAATACTAATTACACCAGGTTTTGAAATGTATTGAACATTGGATTCAATAATAAATTGCAATATAGTATTCAGCAATTATTAATTCAATAAATATGAATCAGCATGTTCTGACTTATGTACTTGCACAGTTACACAATCTTCAAGACAAATCATGGTCCTAAACAGCATTAGGTCTATAAATACTGTAATGTGATATGAGTAGTTTAACTGCTTTCAATTATTCTTGAGGAAATCACATTCCTAGATGCAATCCTTGACTTTGAAATACTATTTGTATGCTATCAAGTTGCAGAAATCCTGTGACTGAAAGGGATAATGATTGTACTATCTAATTTTTTAAAATTAAAATCTATTTCAGGTTTACCATAAGTCTTTCTATTGGTATCAAAAGAATAACCAGGATAAAGATATTAATAATTGTGAATTTTTAAATAGTTTTCATCTTCAATGCAAAACACATACGAGTTTCTTTCTGAATGAAAGTGTCTGTATCACAAAGGTACTTATTCAAAACCTTTGAAATACTCTGGAATATTTGGGCCAGCCTGCAGTACCTTTTAAAAATAGGAATTTTGTTTCTAAAAGGGGAAACTGTATTAGACTTAATTAGATCAAGAAATACAACTTATAACTGCTAATAAACTATTCATGAGTCAGTTACAGTTGCAAATACCTCAGTTTTTATGTCTTAATGTTAAATCATCCTGAGATGGATTTTTGATTCTTGGGAAATATCTGAAATATACGGTTTCAGGTTTTCAAAATATTTGTTACTAATACCCATCTCGTTTTAAAATGGACATTGATAGCCAAATTTGGTTCTAGAATGTCCATTTCATGACAACTATATATTTGAGGCAGAAATTCCAGTTCTGTGGTGTAACTGGAAGTAGGTCTATTGAAATCTATTTCTGTGAATTTAAGCCACTGAGACCAAAATGTGCTATGCATTCATTTGAGTTACTTCTGAATTAAATGATTTGTGCTCATAAGTGAGATCTTCTGGCATGAATTTTATCATGTTTTGAGTGTTTGTAAACATGCTCATTTTGAAAATGTTTTATACTGAAAATTAGAGTTACCTGTAACAAAACTAGTTCAAAAACAACTGTTGTATTTTTCTCTGTTGCTAATCCAGTATCTTTTATTGCTTTGAAGGCTACTTATACTGGCCAGACCTAAGATTTTTAAGTTGCCTTACTATTGTTCTAGGGATATCTTGATTACATATTATTTCATAGATGATCACGTGCATGCAGTTAAGTTCCAGCCTTTATGAAGACTGCCTATGGAAAATGTAGCTACATTTGACTTCTGATGGTTGAAGCTATTTTATATGTTGTTTAAACATGGCCATTTGCTGAGATATTGAACCATTTTCAGAGAAGAAAAGCTTGTATGAGAACACTTAAGTTCTAGCCACTGTACAAAAAATTAATCTAAAAGAAAGAAAATAAAAGGAATTTGGGAGAGATGTCTGATCTTATCTTCTGCCAGTCAAAATACAAAGTGTCACAGCTACTTCAAAGTAAAATGTCTTACTCATTCTTGATTTACAATCAGTGGAAGAGCAGGACAGCTCCATCCAAGTAACAATGCAAATATTCCTTCAACGGAAGGAATTCTTGTAGTGAAGGAGCACATACACCTCTTCCCTTTTGGAGGAATGGATTTTAGTTAAACTACAAGGAACCAGCAAATTGCAACAACATACTCCACCCTGCTTACTACCTTTTTTAACAGAATCCTAGTCTAGCCTTTTGCACCATGCTTCATGATAACATCCTGAGATACAAACACAATCAATCCTTTCTCTGCTATCCTCCATCACACTCTCCAAATAAAAACCTTTTTATCACATAAATAAGATAAAACCTATGAAGAACCACCATCTGCTTTAAATTGCAAGTACTTCTACTCAATGCAAGAGTCCTTCTGATCCCTCTAGCCCCAGTCTTTGAGTTACACATTGCAAAGTTATTTTGCTATTCTTAAGAGTCTAGTTTAAAAAACAAAAACCAAACAAACAAAAAAAAAAAAACAACCTAACCCAAAACAAACAAAACAAAACCACAAAAGAAGGCTTTTCACAATTTTCTATCAATAAACTCCATAAACCAGTAAGGCCAAGGATAAGCTGTGTCTTTCAGAAAGACCAGATATATGAGAACCTCATCAAAGAAAAGATCACTTCAGAAAGGAATCAGAGCAAATCAGACCTTTTTCAGCTTACCATAAAAAAAAAAAAAAACAACTTGCTGCAGTACTTGAAGAGGCTTGGTAATGCCAGGAGAATATATCCTACTTAAGCCTGTGCTTCTCAAGATAAGGAGAGGAATTGGATTATCTGGAGTATCAAGTGGCCCCTAAACCTATGGGGAATGTTTATTAATAAGCCTCTATTACTTGTCCAGCTTTATGACTGAATAGAGGATTTGGAAAAGACTGTACATTCTTGCTACTATGTACATTTCCGTCAGCTTTAGAAATGTAGTTGACCTGAGATTTCCAGTTCTTTCTATACACTGCAGAAGCTGGCTTTGAGTTACTGCTAGCATTATCTTTTCTCAATAATTTTTCATGGTGGACTGAGATCAAATGCATTTAGTATATAAATATATGTATTTTTAACATGAAATAATAATGAAAGTGGTGTTATTTTTAATTAGTCACCAGAGTCTAATATGTAAAATTATACAAAACACAAAGTTACAAAATACGTTCTTTAAAAAAAACACTGCTTTTTTTCACCACAGATTTCTCATGAACTTTTTTCTTTCTTCTGTCAAGCTTCATGAAGATGGCTCCAAAGATAATACCACTATCACACATGTGGAACGAAGAATGCCTTATGCTAGTTAATAGACAATTCCTTGATAACAAAAAAAAACCCTCAGTCCAGACAAGGGGCAACTGTATCCCTTAAAATTCACAACTGACTGCCTTAAATCGTAACTTCCTTATAATCTACCTGTATCAAAATATACTTCATAAATTGTTTTATCAATGTGTGAAATTAAAATCCTTTACACTTCTAAATTCTCAAAAGAATACACATTCAGTGTGTGAAACAAATCTTCTTTGTATCCAGAAACATTGACTCATTAGATGTCTACTCATTAGATGTTTCTGCTCAGGCACCCATAAGGTTGTATGAGGTCCCTCATTATTCCAAAAAAAAAATGAAGATCAGGCAGATTTGACAGCATGCTATCATCAGAAACCTAGTTTCCAAAATATGGGAAATGTTTCTTCTAGATTGATCATTAGTGAAAGTGAATGTGATTGATACATAGATTAATCAGTTAATATAACTGTAAAGAAGAATAATGTTTGACAGTTAAAGAAGCATCAGTCCAAAAAACTTTTTCAAGGTAATTTAAACTGATTGGTTTGTGGTAAGAAATTTAAGGTGGAAAAATATAATCACTGACTATACATTTTATGTAAGCTTTACCAGACATCTTAGAGCATATGGATTTTGGCTGACTTGCAACAAATTGCATTAATGATAGTACATTGTTCTGGATCCGAATGGCATGCATATTTCCCCGCCTTGTAATTATCACAACAGTATGTTACTGAATTTCTGAAAGTCATGAAAAAAAAATCAAACATAAAACCCCAAACAAACAAAACTAACACAAAACTGTGATAATTTTGTAATTATAGGTCAGGTGGTACCTGCCATAGAAGGAAAGAGAAAGTGTAAACTTCAAAGACAAAGGCAGAACAAAGCTCAGGAAAATGTGCCAGTTTAATTTCCAAGAGTCCAGATATGTTACAAAGCTCCATTAGTTCTTGATAATTCTAGGGAAAGTTTATTTATCTGGCCAACGTATACCAGCAAGTTACCATCCTTTACTTCAGATTATACCCTCATGAGTTTGTTAGCCCTGAATTTTCTTGACTTGGAATTCGGAAGTTAAGAGAGTAGCTCACAACAGCCAATTTCCATTATGTTCAAATCAAAATATCTTTTCCATAATTTAAATGAAAACCTATAAATCAGTATTAGTGTAGTAAGAAAATGGACCCAATGTCACTATAAAGAAAATGTTTTGAGGATGGCCCAGAGGGCTGTTACTAATGGTTCAATGTGAACAGGCTCCTCTGCTAACTTCAATTTGCTGTTCAGAAAGCCAAAGTGATTCTATGTATTTACCACATAATACATGCTAGAGATGAAAATATCACTTTGAAGATGTTTGAATATTTGTCAGATGAGATTCAGGAAACTGTTCAAATACTATATACAACCTTGTATCAGAAGATAACCAAGTATACTGGTATACCAAAGTTGACATTACTATTGGAGCTAGGGTGCATTATAGACTCACAGGTGAATATATCTAATTTACTTACTTCTCAAAGTCAGGCATCAAATAGAGAGTCATACACACAGAAAGTACCGAATCAAAAGAATTTTCAAAGATCAAAAGAGAAACCAGTGGAACAAATTACTAGCATGAGGTAATTATTTATTAAATAGATAGGTAGATGATAAATATGTAGACAGTTATAGCTGTCTGAGAATAATTTAGCTCCTAAAGATCTGCAGAAATAGTGGTACTCATTAAAACAGAGCCAATTTCCAATTATATAGATGCAACTAGTGACCACACATTCCCATTCCTCTTTCCAGCATTAAAAAAAATCACTTAGCCTTTCTATGTCTCCTTTCCTAAAGTGTAGAATGGATATAATGACACTTCTCCTCTTCACAAGAGTTAAAAAATATGCAATATTATAATAACAAGACATACATAAAATTGAGAAAAGTAATTAAAAAAACTCATTAAAAACCTGTACTAATATTTTCCCCATTATCTTTCAAATAATTTATATGTTAAGAAAAGTGTTTCAGTATTTAACTCAGAACTGGAAAATAGCTTGCATGGGAAATGCCGTATAAAACTATTATTTGATAATAAAGATTTTCTCCTGCTTGTTGTTAGTTTTTTTTCTAATGTTCTGTTTTTACAATATTTCCATATACTTTTTACATTTCTGATCTCTGTTAATTTCCAGCAGGAGAAGTAGGGAATTTTGGTTAAGAAGAATTAAGAATAAGGTTAAGAATAAGTATATTAATCAGGAAAAAAACCCTTCAATTTGCCTTGAAGTCTGTTCTCAGGTTTGTATTGTGGTCTACATTTGAAATTCAAATTATTGTCAAAAATGACCTCACGTTCTTACTTAGCAAAATCATTTGTGCTAACAAAATGCTTCCTCTGCTGTACTGTAGGTCCCTAAGGCAACTGTATCACAAGATACACTATAACAATGTTGTGGTAAATGGATGAAGTTGTGACTGTTTATTTCCATCTTTTGTTATTATTTATTATTGAAAATCTGTCACATTATTTCTCATTTACACTCCATGTAAATTTCCTGTATTCCTTCCATGGAAAATTTGTGCTAACCCATTTGAATAGGTAAGAATCTTGGGTCCAAAGTGTACTGTATGATTCACAGGGAAGAATAAGGAGGAGCAGACAAATGTCCCTGACCACAAAGAAGAGCCTTGGAGTGCTAACTGTACCAGCTGAGAGATCGCTGGAGTGCAGAAAAGTCCCCTGTGATGCAAAGTTATTATGTTTGAGGACAAAATTTCCATACAACATTTGTATAGCTACACTGATGCAAAAAGGGTTGAAGCAAGGAGTGGGACAGGTCATCTGTATCTTAACAACATACAGGTTCAGGTAGCCTACTGTCATGGTTTGGGGTCAGGGGCTGCCCTTAAGGGGCTGCCCCTTAGACCTATAACAGCTCTGTTAACCTCGCTTTCTCCCCAATGGGGAAGAGAAAGGCAGTAAGGGAGAGAGACTTGGCGATTAGAAAAGGAAACTAGAACAGCTGTAATGAAACGGAAATTAATAATAATAAAAATGGAATATATACAAATATATACAAAACCAGTATCAAACCCAACCCCCTGATGGTAATGACATCACTGTCACCACTGATGCTGTGGAGCAGGCACCGGGGGGGAGTCCCAGACTGGGACCCACAGCAGATGGAAACTGTGTTCAGGAGCTGGATTCTGGTACCAGATTCAGGAACACACAGATTGGGATCAAATGCAGAAGGGAAAGAATCCTCCTTGGGTGGTCCGAGGAAGGAACCAAAAGAGGACCTGATCCGAACTGAGCAAAGCTGTCAAAGCGGTCCAAGAGGGGAGAAGAGACACAGACCATTTGGATCCCTCCCTCAGCCTTATACCGAATATGACGTGTATGGGGTGGAATCCCTCGGTGGTCAGTTTAGGGTCACCTGTCCTGTCTGTTCCTCCCTGCAGGTGCAGCCTTTCACTTTTCTGCACCCCCTGATGTGGTACACAAGATCCAGCAGTGGTCTTGGTCTGCACATCAATCCTTGGTAGTAACTCTAAACATGGGGTTTTATCACTGCTAGAAGCAGACACTGCAGGTGAGATCAGGCTGCTGACTTCAGAAAGTGCAGTTAGTTAGAAGAACTGAGCTGAAAAGTAAAATTAGTGAACAGAGTTAGTTCTGTTCTCACTCAAACCAGGACACCTGTGATGTTCCTGAAAATGCTAGTAGATGGTATCTGAGACCTTTTAACATGCAGCCCATCAAAATAGATTTTCTGTTTATCACATGTCCTCAAAATACGAATGTGTCTTCTCTGCCCTGTGTGCACTTTGTTTTCCAACTGCTTCGTGCATTCTATGAAGGCACACAGCATTATTCTTTAAACACAGAGTACAAGGGAAACAAGCATCTGCTAATGACCTCTAGTCTACTTTTAATGATCTACACAGCCATGTTATGAAATGTCTGTTATCCAGAAGAGAAGTCACAGAATCACAGAATGTTAAGGGTTGGAAGGGACCTCGAAAGATCATCTAGTCCAACCCCCCTGCCAGAGCAGGACCACCTAGAGCAGGTCACATAGGAACGTGTCCCGGTGGGTTTTAAATGTCTCCAGAGGAGATTCAGAGTTAACCTGCTCACTAGACAGGATTTATCTGAACATTTTTAGCAGAAAGCCTAGCTTCATGATAATAGAATTGTTACAAAAATAATTAAAAAAATATATATATAAAATAATAAAAATAAAGCACTTTAGGATTATATATAACAGTTCACCTTTTTTCAGTATGTCAGCCAGCCTCTACTACCCTTATTCAGATTGAGTTGGAATTTTTCTCTATGAACTTAAATATCTTCTTGCACTAATTCTACTGGCTAAAATGGTCACTGCCTTTCCTTTTCCGACATTTTGTAAGAGCAAAAGGTCAGAGAACAAATCTGATACTCCTCCTGTATCTGGCAAGAATATAGTTTCCTTCCTGGTGTGAAGACTTTCTTCCTTCATCCCTGTCTGGTTATTGTGAAGCATCTTGGAAATTCAGGGAATTCCATTTCACTTTTCACATCCACTGCTGTTATTGCATAACTGAGCACACACCTGATTTTGAACTGCTTACCCCACTGTAATTTCCCTACTCTCCCTATTAGCAGTACAGATGTATTGATAAAATATTATATTTGACTTCCTGGAGTCTTTTTCTCTGCTCATCAAATAGAGTGTAAACATGATACTGTTATATATACTGAAACCAAGAATAGGATAATAGCTACTACTTCATGGTGTAACTCTTCATAGATTTGGTTGCTGCATAAAGTTGAAAAAACACTTCTAAACCTTAAAAAATGTTTGATTAAAGTGTAAAATACACTAAAGTCCTTATAGGTGCTTCAACTTTTTCCTCTGTTAGAGAGAACTACTGTGTGGGTTTCAGTTAACATATCACTTACTTAAAATCAAATAAAAAGAATGCTGCTTAACTCCAACAAATATACAAGTATTGTCATGACAGTAATTTTCAAAAATGTTGGTAATGAGAATTACCAGATACATTAATTAAAGTCAATGACAAGTGAAGAGACATCTCATGCTAAAAAAAATACTAGTCCTTAAGTATATGAGAAACATTTTCAACAGCTTTATGCTAGACAAAAAAAATATTTTTCCCAGTCTCCAGTTTCTGAACACTCTGCTTCCAACAGGCTTTTTTAAAAATTCAGTATCACAATCAGATGTTAAAGGACGTATTACAGCCATAAGAAAAAAAGAAGTCCAGAAAATGTCTAACAGCAGAACTTTGAACAAATACCAACAAATGGGCAATAAAAAAAGGGAAAGCCATCATTCCTTGTTTCACTTCACAGGTATTGCTGCTCCACCACTGTAGCTGAACACTGAATGTTAACAGTCAAGCATTAGGCTGCCACCCATACATCCCTCTCTATAACACCAATTCTCCCTATTTCAAATTGGAAGAACATTGAAACTTTCAAGTGAGTAATTCCAAAGAAATATAGATTTGTGATAGTAATTTGTAATTAATCTATGTCATTTATTGGCATGGAAAGCTGTTGAGGCAGAGAAATCCAAATATTATTTTTTTTTAATGTTAAGATACTTAGCATAACCAGAATAGTCAGAGTTATGGCAATTGCTACAACATTTTTGAAGTAGATATCAAACTACAAATGTAATTTGAAAATTAATATATGAACTTTAACTCTGTCTGCCAATTTTACCGAAGTTATTCTCTGAAATACCAGTTTCCAGACATTACTAGAGATATGGGACTAGACAGGCCTCTAGTTTGTTGAAGCATGGCCCTGGTTATGTTCTTTTGTCTCATTGACTTAAAGATGGTATAGGTTTCAAAAGAAGTAATTGAAAAACCCTTTTAAACTACTCACTCAAGTTAAACTTTACAAAATTGTGTGGAAAATTACTCTTTTATATTAATCTATAATGATGTCAGTTCACTTACGTCTTCAAAGCCTATGCTTACTTTTTCTTTTTTTGCCCTTTTCAAGGGCTTTTAAGAGATATATGATATGAAGTTCTGTCAATGTATCAAGCACATTGAGTTTATGCAGAAAAATGTGTTTGAGCACTATTTTTCTCTGGTGTACATTGTTTAAAAGGAAAGACAGCTCATATATTGCTTGTTATTAATATCCAAGAGTGCTGAATAGCAAAGAAGGAAACTTTTCACTCACAGAAACCTTTTATCTTGACTCAGCTGAAAGTTAATATACTATAGTCTCAGTTAATAGATGATCAAAGACATAACCTAGTGTGAGGATTAAAGAGTTCTGCTGTGGCCATCTTTATATATTCTGCACAGTGAGGTATTAATGCAAGCAAAGACAAGTCCAAAAAGCCAATATTGATTTTAAAAATGAAAACACCTTTTCATCTAAAATAGGTGAATATGACAAAATGTCACCATGCTCTTGAGAAAGAGCAATGAAAACACGTCAGGAAATTAATTAGTTTATTAAAAAAAAAACAAAAGTGAGACTTTCTTGTATCAGGTTCTTATTTATGAAGCCATTCCTAGTCAGCAAAACCTTTTTTTGTATGTTTAACTAGAAACATATTCATAAGCTCCATGAAACTTGATGGGTTATAACACATTCCTAAATTTTAATATTAAGAGATTAATGCCTAATACTATCCCTGTTAAACCCCATAGTTTTTGCCATGAACTCCAGAGGAAGAACACCTACATTGCTTGATTCTTGTTTATAATTTTCCTTTTAAATCTAGTGCTTCTACTGTTTATGCTTAGCTTTATTCTGCTTTTATTTTTGTTATCTGAATAGAAAACTGAAGTACTATTGCAATGTTTTGTTGTCTTTATTTATAAATCTTAAGTTTCAAAAAATAGGGGCTGACAAGTTTGAAAACTTAAATGTGGAATGTATATATTTGCCTGCTAGAAGATCTATGTTTTTAAATAAAAACCTAGAAGTTCGTAGAATGTAAAAATTATTTCTTACTTCAGGTGCCTTATAAAAGATTTCTGACCATTTTATTCATAAAAACAGGAGGCTTTTTGGAATAAAAGAGACTATCAAGTACTTTCGATGTACATATCAAGGACCAGCTCTTGAATATGTATGTTTTAGAGGAATTCCACTGTAGAAATATTTATTGAAGATGGAAAGCAGATAAGTCAGATTGGAATACCAAGGGGATGGTGGTATGAAAAAGTTAACATGAGGCAGTTAACTGTGTATAGATTTACAAGTAGCACTGACTCTGTGTGTGTTCCTATGTCATGGCAAACGAGACATTATTTGAGACAGTGAACACTCCACTGTAAATGTGATACGCTGCTTTTCATTACTGAAGAAGATGAGCATTTGGATGAACTATTCTGAAGTAGCCAGTGTACTGGAAATATGTATAAAACTTTTTAAAGTCCAAGTCGTTGAAAATAAAACTATCTCCTAAGTATCCTATGTCAAAAATTTATATTCTAAAAAATGTAAGTCTTCCAGTCATATTCAACTGACTAATACAAATGTTCTAGAACAAGTATATATTTGTATATTTTGTATTTTAATTTTATCTTTATGCATACTGCACATAAATATGTGTATAAGTATTATGTAAAATGTGTATGGCTTATGTGGTATTATAATATTATGAAGCATAAGATTAAGTAGGAAAATAAAATAACTGTAGAGGCATTTCTATTCGTGAATATATGTGTAATAGGCAATTCAGCTTGAATATACATTAGTGAGATGCAATACACTAAGCAAATAAGCAAAGGTAATACCAGTTGAGAATACCAAAAACCAGCCACAAAACAGACAGTGGTATCTCAGACCACCTTTGCTAAGACAGGCCTCTCTAAAAGCTAGAGAATTTCAGATTGGTAGTAATACACTTTTTTTAAATTAATCATCATCCATGCTTTGAAATTCTCAATGATATGGCAAGGCTACAGAGAAGTGTAAAAGTCACTGGAATTTTGCCAGTGAAAAGCTATTCAAACAAGTTTCATGGATATATTTGAATTCCTTACTCCACAAGACAGTAATGTTTGCTAGAGACTGACAAGGGAAAGCAGTGTATGGAACAGGCTCATGTTTTGTACACTAGGCTGCTTAGAGACCTTAAACAGGACACCTGCTGACAGGAAAAGCAGGCTATCTTTTAGTTCAATAGGTGTCCCTACTGCTTTTGAACACAAAGGTGCCCGGTTCCATCTTTTGGAAGAATTGATTCCCAACAAATAAGACTAATCTTGCATTTGATATTGTCTCGGTTACTTTATTGTAACCTCCACTTCTTACATCAAGTTTTTCATTTCTATTTGTTATTTCTCTTCAGTTTTTCATTTCCCTTCTTTTACCCACATTTACAGAAAGCATAACATGAATCAAAGGTCTTAGGTAATCAGAGCAAGAAAATGAAGTATTTTGAAATACTTATACAATATCCTTTGCTTTCTCTTTGGATAAAGGTTTTAAGCTGTAAAATACTAGGTCTTGTATGTCTTTAATCTGTTACTAATTTTTTCTGGGGTTTTTTTTGTTTGGTTTTTTGAGACATGTGAATTAAAATAATGAAAAAATATTAACAAATCTGCTTTATGTTGCATATATGTTGACCGAGACTTCCTAGGCTACTCTTCTTACAAAATTCACATAGTTTAGAGGCTCTGGTATATGGTGTAATAAGACTAATATATTATAAGGCATATTAAATGTTATATATAATTTTATCATTCCAAGGAAAACTTATAGTTTTACTCAGTTACTGTGTTTTGACAATTACAGATTGTAGTGAGTCTGGCTGAGCTGCTTTTCCCCATCCAGCCCTCATGCTGCAGCACTGGGAGCTGGAGAGTGTTGATAACACACCCATGTTATGACTGCCAGTGCTCACACGGGACCGGAGGATGGGGGGGGCAAGATGGGGGAGAGGATACAGCCAACCTGAGCTGACCAGTGGGATATTCCATACCATATGACGTCAGCTCAGCTATAAAGGGAGAGGGCAGGAGGAGGATGGGGGGGGGGGGGGCATTCTGCTTTGTTCTCCAAGGAGCTGCTACGTGTTTCTGCAGCCCTGCTTCCTGGACTTGGCCCAACATCGCCTGCGAACGGGAAGTAGAGAATAACATCTTATCTATCATAACCCACACCCCTTTGCTTTGAGTCTTATTCTCTCCCTGCGTGCCATGCTGAAGGGGGTCAGGAGGACTGATAGAAGGGCTTGGTGGGCACCTGGTGCTGTGCCAGGGTCAACCCACCACACTAATAGACATGCATACACAGATGTCCATTCCAGATTTAAATGGGGCAGTTTAAGGAGGGAGTCCAACTGCTAGTGTTGACCTGGAAAAAGCCCAAATGTAGTTAAATTTCACACTGAAATGGATGTAGATCATTCACATAATTGGTTACTGTGGCTCAGCTGCTGAGAAAGAAATCTTCATTTTAAGCCATTACAGTTATAACCAAAATGATTGTCTGTGTTGTATCTTAAATTTACATGATAACACAATGAAAACTTTTTAATCCTCTTTTGTGTAGAGTAACAAAATGGAAAGGTTCTGTTACTATACACATACATATACTGACAGATTTTTCTCATGAAAATAATGTTCTTTATTCCCTCCTGACTGTATCTGGGGACAATGAGATCCTTTCTGCATCAGAAAAATACATTCAATGTACCAACAATGGGAGACCTGAAACAGTTCTTCTAACACCCTAATGTAGAACATCTATAGCTTTTTCAGAAAAGTTAGATACCTGCACCTGTCACATTTTTTTTGAGGAAATCACCAAAGTACTAGGAAACATCTCATACTTACTTCAATCCAAGTTACACCAGCTATGTTTTTTTAATATTTTACTGCAATTCTTTAATACATTTTTTTAATACATGTACTGATTAGGACCTAGAGATTACAAGGCCTCTTCAGCTAATGCAGCTGTCAGAAAATAGCTAATTAACTATATCAACATAAGCATTCTGAGGCTATTCCTTTTTGTGTGCCATGATCCATGCCAAACCTTATATAAAAGTGATTTACTGTAGAAGTCATAAAACAAACAAATTCAAGGCAAAAAAAAAAAACTGTCTGCAATATTGCTTTAAAACCAGTATCATCCCACATATACTACCTCCTGTTTAACGTAATTCTGAATATATGATTTCCATGAGAATACCACGTCACAGATTATTTTCATATCTTTTTATTTAAGATGTTTCTCGCTAAAAAAATCTCCTGAAATTACACTTCTTTTCTACCACTATTATGAAACCTCCATTTTAACAAATGGAATAAAAAGTATCTGCCTATCATTTATTATGCAATGAAATCACTGTATATTTGATACTGTGTACTGCCTTTTTGTATTTCTATATTCTTTTTTTTTTTTTTTTCTAGGTACTTGCAATGTTTACAGACCTCTCCAGACATTTTGGACTTACTTTTCAGTTGGCTTTGGACTAATGCAAATTAGAAGCACAATGTGACTTCTCAGAATTACTTTTTTTAATCTACTTTCTATTCCAAAAATTACTGAAAAAAATGAAAATAATTAAGTTGTAGTTGTCAGAGTTTAATGAAGACAGTATCTCTGTTCTCCTGTGCTGAATATTTTTGTTCTCCTTTTTTTCTTATTTCTTTGCCTTAAAATACGATTCTGACTAAGCATGTTTCCTCTTTGTGTATATGAGAACAAAGAAATGTCAATGTGTGGCTGCACAATGGAGGTATTATGAAATAAAAAAAAATAAATCCCATATGTAATGTCAGAATAAAGACGTTATTATGAAACTATCAGGTGACTATTTGCCAATGTAAAAATCCTCAAATTATGTGAAATACAAAAAACTAGAAATCAAAAAAGATGTCTAGATGGGAGGTTGAGAATTTAAACCAAACATTCACCTCCTCAAAGCAAGACTAGTAGTCCCTAGATTATTACCAAGAATGTTTAGCTAGTTTGTAATTAAAAATTGTAGTGATATGATTTCAAGAACAATCATGGACTGTTTAGTTCAGTGTTTAAAAGTCTATTCCCAATGTCCAGCCTGAATCTCTCTTTTCAGAAATGTTCTTTGTATTGTGAAAGAAAAAGAAAGTTTTTCACTTTCTCTGGAAAGACTGCTAGCACATCTCTTCCCAAGCTTTTTTTCTAGACTAATATACCTACCTAATTATAGAGTAATTTTGCACCAATTAATTTAGAAATAACTTGGGGAATTTGTGTTTTTTCAGCCACAAAAGTCTTACTTTCAGAACTTAGATCCAAGCATAAGCATAAAAGAACTATGAGAAAGATACACATTTGGAAAAGTCCCTGTATTGTGCTTGAGATTAAACAAATGCATAGAAGTTTTTATTACATAAACTGTATGATGATAAATATGAGGGAAAAAAGGGGACTGAATAAATTACAACAAAATGAAAGATCAGCATTAAGAGGCTAAAAGGGAGCTCAGTTTTTGCCATCATCACACCCATGAAAATTACTGTCTCACTGCAGGCATTTTTATGAATTATTTAATACTTCCTATTCTTCAATAAATACTTCTTTGACACTAAATATAGTGTTGATAAGTAGTGCAAGCAGGGGGACAAGAAGACAAGTAGTATAAACAGTCATACAAGAATGGGTCAAGGGTTATAGCAATATGTATTTTATTTTCTACAAAATGAAAATGCCTTGGATAACCTTGCTCAATTATTTTATTTCTTTTACATAATGTATGCAGACCCTGCATAATTGTTCAACAGGTTTTCTGTTTTCTTATCTTATTATGAGAACAATTATTTATGATCAACTAGTCAAATAGCATCTGACTCAGCCTTGATGTTCTCCTGAAGTGAATTATCTCAAATTAACATTGCCCTTTCACTTCAGTTATTTAAAAAAAATTATTTTCAGTTATTTTTGAGATGATGGAGTTCAGGATCATATGCAGTAGGCACAGAACCACAAGAAGGATCACTACCTTAAACCTCAAAAGGTCTAACTTTGTCCTCTTCAATGATCTGCTTGGATAAGTCCCATGGGATAGGACTCTAGAGTAGGCGGGCCCAAGAGAGCTCATTAATATTCAAGCATTACTTTCCCCAAGCTCAAAACTGGAGCATCCCAAAGAGTAAGAAATAAGTAAGAGAGCTAGGATACCTGCATGGATGATCAGGGAGTTAACATATAAACAAGTGGAAGAAGGAAGTATATAGAAGATGGGAAAAGGGGCTGACCACTTGGGAGGAATACAATAATGTCGTCAGATGATGTAGGGATGCAATAAGGAATGCGAAGGCCTCCTTAGAACTAAACCTGTCAAGGGCGATCAAGGACACCATGAAAGGCTTTTTTTCCAAGTACGCTGGAGACTAGAGGAAATGTGGGCCCACTGCTGAATGAAGCGGGTGCCCTGGTGACCAAGGATACAGATAAGGTGGAGTTACTGAATGCTACCTTTGCCTTGGTCTTTACTGCTAAGACCAGCTCTCAGGAGTCCCAGACCTTGAAGATCACAGAGGAAGTCAGAAGAAAGGAAGGTTTTGCCTCAGTTGAAGAGGATTGGGTTAGAGATTAATTAAGCAAACTGAACATCCACAAACCCATGCACCCTGATGGGATGCACTGCAAGTGCTGAAGGAGCTGGCAGAAGTCACTGCTAGGTCACTCTCCATAATCTTTTAAAACTCCTGGAGAACAGGAGATGTGCCAGAGGAGTTGAAGAAAGCCAGGGTCACTCCAATCTTCAAAAAAGGCAAGGAGGAGGACCCAAGTAACTACAGGCTGGCCAGCCTCTCCCTCATCCCTGGAAAGGTGATGGAACAGCTTATTCTTGGCACCATCCCAAAGCATGTTGAGGAACGAGGCTTTTCATGAGTAGTCAGCATGGATTCAAAAAGGGGAAGTCATGCTTGACCTATCTGATAGCTTTTTATGATGGCATCACTAGATGGATAGATGAAGGAAAGGCAGTGGACGTGGTCTACCTCAAATTCATTAAAGCTTCTGACACTGTCTCCCACAGCATCCTCACAGTCAAGCTTAGGAAATGCAGTTTGGATCATTGGGCACTGAGATGGATTGGGAACTGTCTGAAGGAAAGAGTTCAGAGTTTGTGGCCAATGGGCCAGGGTCCAGTTGGAGGCCTGTGCCTAGTGGTGTCTCCCAGGGGTCAGTACTGGGTCCAGCCCTATTCAATATATTCATCAATGACCTGGACAAAGGATAAAATGTAGTCTCAGCAAGTTTGCTGATGATACAAAACTGGGAGGAGTGGCTGACATGACAGAAGGCTGTGCTGCCATCCAACATGACCTAGCTGGGCTGGAGAGCTGGGCAGGGAGAAATCTAATGAAATTCAACAAGGTCAAGTGTAAAGTACTGCATTTGGGGAAGAACATATATCAGTACAGGTTGGAGTACATCTGTTGGAAGGCAGCTCTCCAGAAAAGGACCTGGGAGTCCTAGTGAATAACAGGATGACCATGAGGCAACAGTGTGCCCTTGTGGCCAAGATGGCCAATGGCATCCTGGGTTGCATTAGGAAGAGTGCGGCCAGCAGGTCGAGGGAGGTTATCCCTCACCTCCACTCTGTGCTGGTGAGGCCTCACCTGGAGTACTATATCTAGTTCTGAGCTTCCCAGCTCAACAGGGACAAGGAACTACTGGAAAGTGTCCAGCATAGGGCCACTAAGATGATTGAGCGCCTGAAGCACCTACCATATGAGAAAAGGTTGAGAGAGCTGTGTCTGTTTAGACTGGAGAAGAGGAGACTGAGGGGTGATCTTATCAATGCTTATAAATATCTAAAAAGTGGGTGTCGGGAAGATGGGCACAGGCTCTTCTCAGTGGTGTCCATTGACAGGACTAGAGGCAATGGCCATAAAGTGGAAAACAGGGGGTTCAACCACAACATGAGGAAATACTTCTTCACCATGAGGATAACAGAGCAGTGGAACACGCTGCCCAGAGAGGTGGCGGAATATCTGTCTCTGAAGACTTTCAAAAGCGATCTGGACTTTTTCCTGCTCTGGCAGGCAGGACTAGATGATGACCCCTATCATTCTGTGAAAAATAAAACTTTAAACATCAGACACCAAAATTTTTTAAAAGAAGTACTTAAAGGAAAACATAATAGTCATCTTAAATGCTACAAAGCATTCTTCCAATGCACTATCCAAATTATGATTTCATTCAAAAAATCTGGGCTCATAATACCTAAAATCTTTATTTGCTACCTAAGTTCTGCTGTCATATTGCTACTGCAATATGATACTGCTAAACAGACAGGAATATGTGTTTATAAATTATTCACTGGTACTGATCAATTATCATATCTTGTAATATTATAAATAATTTTTCATATGTGCAAAAAAATAAATTATTCTGGCATACAGTTAATGTTGACAAATATTGCCTCTCTGAAAAGGTGATCACAAAAATTAATATTGACATAATTTTGGCTGATGTTTAAAAGCCCATATTAAAAGCTGGAATTTATATGTTTTAAATCTTAAATCCAAGGATACAACATGTATACAAGATACAGCACATACTAAATGATAATTTCTGTTGTAAAGGCCGCACTATGTTGCTAGGAGTTAAAGGATGTTGAATAATTTGTAGATAATTTGTCTTGTCAGGTGCAAGAGCAATTGACTCACTTGACTCTTGTCTATATTATGAGGTACAACTGATTACCTCAAAATACTATTTGAAAGTCCTCTACATGACTGTGGATGCTGATCATTTTGAGATACATCTGATACACTTTATAACTGTCACTGAAGGAATTTCACCGAAGTATCCATGGAATGCTAAAAAACAATTCCTATTTTCTAGACACAAAACACAAATATATTTTCCATGTAATAATGAAGTTAAATTTAATGACTAAAATTAAGTTAGAATTCAGAATACTGTTTTGCACTATCAACATAATTCCAAGATAATTGAGAGCACAGGGTGGAGTTACACTGACATGTGACTGATGAGGTGGAAGTATGAGTGTGAGAGCGATTGAACACCGTGAATTTTCATAATATATCATCATTATGAAAACACCTGTGCTGAAGGACATTGTGCTGATACACCGAAAATGTCTTTTCTGTGGCTGACCGAATTTTCATTTTGCCCTGCAGTAGTTAGACAGGAGGACAGTAGTGTCTGCCACATACAGTATTTGTCAAGACTGTATAAAAGCCTTCTATACTGATTACACATTGCAGATTTTTCTAGCAAAATGAGGCTAGAGGAAATCTCCCCCAACTTTTGAGTCATTGAACTGAAAAAGAGCTGCTTCAGCATCTATTTTTTAATGACTTAGCAGTTCTAATCTTTTGCCTCTCTGAGAGATGAAAGGACTGAAGTTATCAAAAAGAAGTTATTAATGATCTAGATGGGACAAAGTGTATCCTCAGAAAGTTTGCAGTTGGTACAAACACACTAAGTGTGGTTGATACACCATGTGGTTGCACTGCCATTTAGAAGGACCTCAACAGGCTGGAGAGATAAGCCACCAGAAACCTCATAAACTCTAACCAAGGGAAATTTGAATCCCTGCACCAAGCTAGTAATAAACCCATATGACCATACAACTGGAGGTCACCTGACAGGAAAGCAGCTTTGCAGAAAAAGACCTGCTGGTCCTGGCACACACTAAGTTGAATATGAGAAAGAAATGTCTCTTGCAGCAAAGAAAGACAACAGCCTCCTGGGCTGCATTAGGTAAAGAATCACCAGCAAGTTGGTCCTTCCCCTCTACTCAGTCCTGGAGAGCCCAAATCTGAAGGGCTGTGTCCACCGCTGGGCTTCCCAGTACATGAGGGGCACAGACATATTGGATTAATTCCAGCAAAGGGCCACAAAAATGATTAAGGGATTGGAGTATCTCTCATAGGGGGGACAGGCTGAGAGCTGGGACTGTCTAGCCTGGAGAAGAGAAGGCTCACGGAGGGTTTTGTCAACATTTATAAATTCCTGAGGGGCCGTCCCATCAGAAGACAGATCCAGACTCTGGAAGTGGTCCAATGACAGGACAAGAGGCAACAGGCACAAACTGAAATACAAGAAATCCAAACATAAGAAAAATCTTTTCTACTGTCAGGGTTGTAACACACTGAAACAGCTTGCCCAGAGAAGTTGTGGATGCCACCTCCCTGGAGCTGTTCAAGGTCAGGCTGGATGGGGCTCTGAGTCACCTGATCTAGTTGCAGATGTTCTTCTCATTACAGGGGAGTTGAAATACCCCTTCCAACCCAAATAATCCTATGATTCTATGAAACACTGGAACAGTTTGCCTAGGGTAAACATGGAGTCTCCACCACCAAAGATATTCAAAAGCCAAGTGTGCATGGTCAAAAATCAACTGTACATGGTTCTGGGCAACCTTTTGTATTTGACTCTGGTTTGAACAGATATATACGGCTAGAAAAACTCCAGAGGTCCCATCCAACCTCAACTGTTTTATATTTCTATGAAAAACAGCCTCACATCTCAAAGTTGCCTGGTGCCATTGCCCTGTTTGGGTTCAAAACAGAATTTATGTAAATGTAAACAAATGCCTGAAGCTGTAGGTATTGAGACCTCTGTACAGAAAAGATGACTACAAAGTACTCCATTTGCTCCAAAGTACATTCTACAAAAAGGTTACAGAGTAAGAAACACAGAAGAAAAATAAGACAGCAATAGAATCAAACATGTACGTTGTTAATTTTTTTTACAGCTGAATATGCAAGGCTATTCCTTATTTGAATACTCTAGTGATCAAGAAACTACATAGCTTCTTTGATATTCTGATATTTGTAGTCCAGTATCAGCACAGAGCGCTGCAGTGAAGATCATCTATTGAACTGAGGCTGTCATTGCTGGGTATGATTATGTGTTAAGTTAAAATATTATCCTCTAGACTGAAAAAGTGCTGTTGCTTCATAGATGGCAACTCCCTTATCGATCACCAGTAAAAGTGACATTTATCTTACTTTGTAGACGTTCAGCAAATAATTTCCAAAAATCATTTCTTGCACCAAGTGTGAAATAGATACAGAACATCCTTTCTTGGATATCAGAACAGGAAAAAGGCACTTTTGGCTATAGTACAGAAAGGACACTGGTTCAATTGCTGTTCTATTTTATGTACCTACCATATTCAAGCAGTTTTGATTGATGAACTGGTCAGGAAACCACCACAGAGTTACAGATATAAAGACACCAGAACAAAAAATCCCCAATTTCATATTTCATCAGTGATAGAGCTTAGCTGTTAAGGATAGCTACAACATTGGACACAGGAGAATTAAAAGATTGCCTAGTTTAGCACTGTACATATATGCTGAAAGCAGGGCAGTAATTATATGTGAGGTCAAAATATCATGGGCACTTATCAAAAATATTAAAGCATTATAAAACTTTGCAGTCTAGAATTCAAATGCCACCTGTTCACATCAATAAAGATGACTGTAAATATCCACCACAGCCTAGTACTTAGTGACATTTTACTGTTTTATCCGTTGCACAGAATGACTGTCAATAATTCTATGAACAAGCATTTCATAATTTTGCTTCTTTATGTCCAAGTTATAGCCCTACCATAACGACAAGTAGCTCAATTTTTTTTTTTTTCATGTAATTTCTTATGAAGACAGAGCTACTCTCTTTTCATGTTGGCTTTTTATATGATGCCCATTGCTATAGAACCAAATATTTGTTAAACTTCCCACCAGCTTGTGAGCTAACTATATGAAGTTATCCTACACTCAATCAAAGCAGAGATGTATTGAGGTTATCTTTCAAACAGAATCATGGTCCTAATATGAGACACCTTTGAATATAATTTTTAAAATACTTGTGTCATTTTAAAATACTGTTCTGCTGTTCACAGCACAGCTTTCATATTTGCACCATAAGGAGGCAGAGAGGTATACTTTGTGACTACTTCTGATGTTCTCAGTGTCACATAAGTACTTTCATCAGAAGCAGCAATGAATTCCAGTTTCCTGACAAGAATCAGCAGGAAGGTGAGAAGCTGCCCCTGTTCAGTTTGTTCAATAGCTTGGTAGACCAGAATATACAACTCCTTCTGGAAAGACAGACAAGTGTGTTTGACTCCTTTCAAGTTAACATGAGCATAGGAACCAGGTCTTTCCCGTCCCATCTTAGTGCTCTAATGACTAGATATTTAATAAAAGATTCTGGACTGCAGGAGCCTGTGTCCTGAGTGAATAGAGATAACTACTATTTAACTCTGAGTCAAAGTTTGTCCTTCAGGGAGTGGCAATAGGGCACCTATACTTCTAGATAGCTGCCAAATTACTATGGATTTCTAAGGAACCTTCCAATTTGCAGAGCTCCTTTGGTTCATTATAAATCACCCTTTTCAACCACTTTCTTTCCAATTTGACTGTTTAGGAAACTTCCTCTCTTTCCTTCATTTGTCCTACTGGCAGAAGTCATTGTGCCCCATGACTTGTAAATGTCAGCAGAGACATTCTGTAACTTTGTGTGAGTCCTTAACTATACTATCTGGAACTATCCTGAAATCACTGTTCTGCTAAAGCAGAATACATAGCTTTAGACAAACAAACAAACAGATAACATCATACTTCCTGAAACTCTGGTCAGGAGTGATTTTATTACAAGAAATAAACAATAGTCAACTCTATTTGGTGCTATGTCTTTTGCTGAAAGCATGCTGATTGATAGTTCCCTGATCATGATTTTTACAATTTAAACACCTCATTCACTCAGAATAGGTTTCTAGGCTTAAGTGAAATTACTTTTTTTTTTTCCCTGTGGCAGAGATCCAGCATATTTTACAACTGATTCACAATAAAAGCTCAGAACACAGCTCATCCACATGCCACATTTCACACAGTGTTTACCTCATTAGTGCCAGTGGAGAAAGCCCAAGAGCCAAGGCATTTTCAATATACTATTTTTCAGTAACTTTACACAAACAGATTTTTGACTAGTATAACATGTAGAATTAATGCATGTTGATAGCCAAAATATATCATTATATGTTCTCCTAACTGTTCCTTTCTTATTATCCTAATGAGCAAACTTTTTTAGCTCATTGCTGACTTTCCTTCCCATCACACAAGCAATTCTAGCATCACAGATTTATATGACTGTAGCATGACAAGCTGATTCTGCTGATAGGAAGGGGGAAGAAAGATTAATCATCTACCAACAGATGTTGACAGAATCATACCCACTTGGTATGAAGGTTATTTGAAAAACAGAAGTTTTATTTCTTGGCTGAGTCAACCCACTTCTTTTCAGTTTATATCTGCAACAGTCAAGTCTAGTCTCTTGAACACATGTTCTGCTTCTGCTGACTTCAATGTTCAGCATTTTTCAGGATCAAAACTCAAAGTGACAGAACTAAAGATTCTTTTGTTTTCCTGTATTTTTTAAATTATTTTTTTATTTTTCTATATTAGGCTTCCAACAAGGATTAAAATATGCTTGAACCCATTATTCATGTCATATGATATATATATGTGTATATATATATAAAAATTAACACAAGAATGACATGTCCTAAACATGTATAGATAATGGTATAGATAAGTTCTTGCTGAGTAATACACTGTAATACACTAGTTGACAAAACTGAGCAAGAACACAGATCTCTCCTGAATTAGATAGTCATTCGGAAAAAATAAATGTTTCCATTGAAAAGGACTGTAGTCTTCAAAATCATATCCATTGTGACAGTCTCAAAGAACTTTCTCCTTTCTGCTTTTGCAACCTTGTCACATGACTGAAATAAGCATGTGTCTAGCTAACTGACAATAATGCCAATGAAAAAATATTGAAATATTGTTAAAAACACAAAGAAATACCGTTTTTTTTTCCTTCCTTACATTTAATAGTGTAGGTATACTAAATAACTGTCTTATAGGATAACACATTTAGGAATAGTACCTTTTGCAGATGAACAAGTTTCCTTAGGTCTGTGCTATCAACTGATGACTCTGAAAATATAAAGAATTATCATATTAATACAAAAATGTATGGTTTCTTTTTAATTTAAACTACAATCATTTTTAACTATGTGTCCTTTAATTTTTAAGGTAACTTCTTTGTAGGTAACTTTCCTACAGGAAGTAGCATGGTATTCAATTAAAGCATGTTTGCATGGTCTCTGGTTTTAATACTACTTCAGTAAAACAAAGAAATGGAAAAAACATACAATCCCTTCAGAATAGTTATTGTCAGGCATGGCTCAATTTAAAAGATTGAACATTGTTCTGGAAAAACAGTAAGAACAGAGAAGTGAAGAGCATTTAGGGCTGTTCTACATTACATATATACCTGAATAGTGATTCCTAGACAACAAAACTGGCAACACATCTCAAAGATTATCAAGTCAGAAGAGAAGTTCATCTTCAAACATTTTTTATGATAAAGGAGACCCAGAATTCCTGTGTCTGGTTCCATTCTTTTTAGTTCTAACGCTCTAGTGTCAATATTTTCTGAACACCCTTACTTTCTTTCTTCACCCATTCCATAAGTTTTGCAAAGAAATTAGAAACATTTGAATATAACTCCAGTTTGTTATGCAAGTCTTTGTATTGACTCTGCAAAGGATACTTTCTCAAAGAAGGGATGCTGACTATAGGGAATAATTAATTTCATCACATCTATGTTTCATATCAAAATGCAGTGACGGAGGAGGGAAGGGGAAAAGTTCTACCATAAGCAAGCAAGATACTTTGAGAAGAGTTTATTCCATCTTCTACAGAAATACCTATTGTAGCCACCATCAAACTTCATAAATCACCAGTCTGATCAACTTACAAAGTCCTGAATTGTGCTCATGTGGAGCAGTGTGCAAAATAAATGCAAAAAAGCTTTTGCTCAAGAGCAGTCACAATATAATATAAAAAAAAGGCATATAATTTGTAGCTCATCTACCAAGTTTCTACTTATTCAAGCCTACATGAATATAAATAGCACTTTGTAGTGTTCTCTGAATTATAAGAAGCCACCATTTGGCTGCAGTATAGCATGATTATTTCAGTAATATTAAAATTATGAAGAAATAAATAAAAGCTTATTAAATTAAGACCAATTGTACAACTTAAATACTAATTTTTCTGTTATAGACTTCTGAAGAGATTTTTTTTCAAAGCAGTAGTTTTCCTAATATATATAATATTGAAACAGCTATGACTCCTTCAAGAAGTCAGACATAACTTTTGTTTCAATTTTTATTTCAATTTATAGAATCATTGAATCATTAAGGATAGAAAAGACCTCTAAGATCATCAAGTCCAGCCATCAAGCCAACACTAACATGACCACTAAACTGTGTCCAAAGTGACACATTTAAATGTTTCTTGAACACCTCCAGGGATGCTGACTCCACCACCTCTGTGGGCAGCCTGTTCCACTGCTTCACTATTCAGTATAGAAATCGGTATATAAATTCAGTATAGAAATCTTTCCTACTATCCAATCTAAACTTCCCCTGGAACAACTTAAGCCCATTTCTTCTCATCCCTGGTTACTTGGGAGACCAACACCCACCTCTCTACAACCTCCTTGAAGGTAGTGTAGAGAGCAGTAAGGTCTCCCCTCAGCCTCCTTTTCTCCAGACTAAACAATCCCAACCCCCTCAGCTGCTTCTCATAAGACATGTTCTCCAGACCCCTCACCAACTGCTCCAGCATCTCCATGTCTTCCCTGTACTGCGGCGCCCAAAATGGAACACAGTACTCAAGCTGTGCCAAGTACAGGGGCATGATCTCTTCCCTACTCCTGCTGGACACACCATTTTTGATACAGGCCAGGATGCCGTTTGCCTTCTTGTCCACCTGGCACAGTGCTGCCTCATGTTCAGCCACTGTCCACCAGCATCCCCAAGTCCTTTTCTGCCTGGCAGCTTTCCTGCCACTCTTCCCCCAGCCTGTAGCATTGCCTAGGGTTGTTGTGACTGAAGTGCAAAACCCAGCACCTGGCCTTGTTGAACCTCATACAATTGACCTTGGACCATCAATCCAACCTGTCTAAATCCCTTTGCAGAGCCTTTCTACCCTCAAGCAGATCAACACTTCTGCCCAACTTGTTATCTGCTAACTTACTGAGGGTGCACTTGATCCCTTCAACCAGATCATTGAAAAAGATATTAAACAAGACTGGCCCCAAAACTGAGCCCTGGGGAACAACACCACTTGTGACAGGCTGCCAATTGGACTTAACTCTGTTCACCACAATTCTCTGGGATCAGCCATGCAGGCAGTTTTTAACCCAGCAAAGAGCATACCTCTCAAAGCCATGAACCACCAGCTTCTCTAGAAGAATGCTGTGGAAGACGATGTCAAAGGATTTACTAAAGTAGAGGTAGACAACAGACACAGCCCTTCCCTCACCTACTAAGCAGGTCACCTGGTCATAGAAGGAGATCAGATTGGTAAAGCAGGACCTGCCTTTCATGAACCCATGTTCCCCCAGTTGCCCTGCATATGCCATACGAGTGCACTCAACATGAGCTATTCCATAATCTCCAGTACCAAGGTCAGACAGGCAGACCAGATCCTCCTTCTGTCCCTTCTTGTAGATGGGCAAGCCTCCAGTCATCTGGGGCCTTCCCTTGTCGAGGAATTGCTCAAGGAGCAGGGTGGACATGAATACATGGCTACAAGCGTGAACAAGCCAGCAGATGGGCAATGAACCATCCTTGAGCAAGCGATAAGAGGAAGACAAAGCAATAAAACAATCAACGAACAGGCCTCTCTCCCAGGGCACGCTGACCGAAAACAGGAGACTTGGCAGGTGCAGAAAGGGGAAGGCTGTGCCTGCAGGGAGGAGCGGACAGGACGCCGCTTCCCTGCACTGGGGCTTGGGGTGGGCCAGGGTGCTTAAGCGTGCTTGCTGTACGTAGACCAATCACAATATGTATTAGAGCATGTGAACAATGTATGTAGCCAATCAGTAATAAGCAAGAAACATATAAGCGAAGCATAGACAGTAATAAAGTTGAACATGTTTGTAACTCATATTGAGTCCTGATCATTGTTCCCAGGCCTTTTCCCAGCATTCCCTATTAATCAGGGCTGCTGATAAATGGTGGACAGTGGCTTGGCAAGCTCCTGCACCAGCTCAGTCAGCACTCTCAGGTGGATCCCATCAGGCCCCATAGACTTGAGTGTCCAGGTGGTGCATCTGGTCACTGGATTATGGGGGGTTTATTCTACTCTCTCCATCCCCATCTTCCAGCTCAGGGGGCTGAATATCTGAAGCATAACTGGTCTGACTATTAAAGGCTGAGGCAAAGAAGGCATTAAATACCTCGGCCTTTTCCTCATCCTTGGTGTCAATGTTGCCCCCTCATCACTCCCCACATCCAGTAAGGGATGCAGATTCTCCTTGGCTCTCTTTTTATGGTTAATGTGTTTGTAAAAATCATCTTATCATCTCTTATGACAGCAGACAGATTGAGTTCTAGCTGGATTTCTGCCTTTCTGATGATTTCTCTGCATGACCTAACTAGATCCCTGTACTGTCCTCAAGTAGCCTGCCCCTTCTGCCAAAGGTGGTAAACTCCCCTTTTTTTCCCTGAGTCCCAGCTAAAGCTCCCTGTCCAGCCAGGTCTGTCCTTTTCCCTGCCAGTTCATCTTATGACACATAGGGACAGCCTGCTCCTGTGCCTCTATGACTTCTTTCTTCAAGAATGTCCAGCCTTCCTGGACACCTTTGGTTGAGAGAGTCCTGAAGGGCAGTGTCCTGAACAGGACAAAGTCTGCCCTCTGAAAGTCCATAGTAGACGTTCTGCTGACCACCCTCCTTACTTCACCAAGAATCAAGAACTCTATCATTTCATGGTTGCTAAGCCCACGACCACACACATCACCCACCAGTCCTTCTCTGTAAACAGCAGATCTAGCAAGGCACCTCCCCTGGTAGGCTCACAACTGTATCAGGAAGTTCTCTTCCACACACTTGAGGAATCTCCGAGACTGTTTTGTCTCCACTGTGTTCTATTTCCAACAGACAGCCAGCAAGTTGAAGTCCCCCATGAGAACAAGGGCTGGAGATTTTGAGACTTCTGCCAGATGCTGGTAGAATGCTTCATCTGCCTCCTCATCCTGGTTGGGTGGTCTATAGCAGACTCCCAACACGCGATTTGCCTTGTTGGCTTTCCCCCTCATTCTAACCCAGAAGCACTCAACCTTGCCATCATAGTCATTGAGCTCTATACAATCAAAACACTCCCTGATATACAGAGCCACCCCACTGCCTCTCCTCCACTGTCTCTCTTTTCTGAAGAGCTTATAGACAAGCCATCCATTGCAGCATTTCAGTTAGAAGAGTCAACCCAACACATTTCTGTGATGGCAACTACATCATAGCTGTCCTGCTGCACAATGGCTTCCAGCAATTCTTTGTTGCTCATACTGTATGCATTGGTGTAGATGCCCTAGAGCTGGGCTATTGATTTCACCCCCAACACTGGCATGCCGCCCCTCAGCTCACCTCTAGGGAGCCTGGTTTTATCCCCCTCCCCCTTCAAACCTCGCTTAAAACCTTCTCAGTGAGCCCTGACAACTCATGACTGAGAATCCTTTTCCCTCTTTCAGGCAGCTGAACTCCATCTGCTTCCAGCAGGCTCAGTGCCATGTTACCCTCCCCATGATCAAAACCACTAAAATTCCACCAGCAGCACCAGCCTCTGAGCAACGTGTTAATCAGGTGTGTTCTGTTCCTTTCAGTATTCTTCCTGCCACTGAAGGGATTGAATTAACACTGCCTGAGCTCTTGATCCTTCAGCCAATTGCCCCAGTGCCCTGAAGTCCTTTTTAATAATTTTTGAGCCTCTGTTAACAACCTCATTGCTGCCAACCTGCATCCCCAGTAGCAGGTAATAATCAGAGGGCTGAACCAGACCAGGGAGTTTCCTTGTGGTGTCTCTAACCCAGGTCCCTGGATGGACCTTCATCTACATCCTCATCTGCCTGGCCCTGCAGTTCCAGAGCCCCATACCTATTATGCAAGGGGAACTGGGAAGGTGAGGGAGGCCAGGAGAGGATTCAACTGCCTCCCCAAAGAGGGACCGGTTTCCATTTCCCTGCAGTCTCTTGGGTCCCCTCCTTCTGCCCGGTGGCGAGAGGGGAGGGGATGCTCTGCTTGGCGTGGAGCCTCCAGCTGCTGCCTTTGCCTCAGGCTGCGGCCCCACCGATCCCTGTCCCTCTCACACTCCGGGTGCTCCTTCACCTTCCCAGTGCCTCTCTCTGCTCTGGCACCAGGCCGAGCAGCGCTCCCGCTGCTCCCCCCGCACACAGGGGTGCCTCTGCTCCCTCGGGTTCCAGCGCCAGGCCCAGGCGCTCCCTGCAGGTTCGTGTGGGGGCTGCGGCTGGGGCACCACATCGCTCCTGGCGATGGCTGTCGGCCGAGCGCTCACCATGGCCAGCTCCTCTTCTGGGAGGGCGACGACCGCTCGTTGGGTTCGGCTCTGGCGCCGGGAGCGGGAGCGGTTCCCAGCACCCGCACTCACCTCTGGCACCGGCACGCTGCGCAAACTGCCGGCCACGGCCGGGACGCGCGCCCTGTGCCTGCCCGAGTCTGTGCGCCCCGAGGGCCGCTTTATGACGCGGGGAGGGGCGGTGGGCGTCTCGCTGTTGCTGTGGCAACGGCCACGCCTGTCCCGCCTCTCTCGCTGGAGCTGCCGGCTCTGGCGGGGCCGCTCCGCTGCCAGCGTGTCCCGCTGCGCCGGGAACCCCCCTGCACACCCGGAGCTGCTGCTCCGCCGCGGGCCGGACCGGCTCCCAGGCGGCTGCTCTCGTCGAGATTAATAATTGATTAATTGATTTCTAACATCACTTAAGTATCAGTTGCTTCTAACGACTCATAAAGAATCATCATCTTTTCTTTTCCGTGTATGTCATAAGAACAGCAGCCAAACAGCACTCATGCAGAGAATTAAGAAAGGCTGCAACTTAATTCTATGTGAGCATCATGTTACTATCTAGTCTATTACTAGAACAATAAAAATTACTGTGGGCCTTAACAAATGAAGATGTAGCTCTTAAGTAATGTGTTTCTAACTGTGTTTTAGGATATACATTTGAATGGAAGCATATTACTACTCAAAGAAAAAAAGAAAAACCAAATAACATAATCATTATAAGTTTGTTCATTTTTTGAAAGCTGTGCAGGCTTGACAGATTTGTTATCCAGTCCCAGTTGCTGACTGTATGGAAAAGTTTTAGCTGTTGGCTTTGCCTCAGGAAAAATATTTCAGCAGATAAGTCTGTTTGAAAATTCATATTTTTCAGTTACCACTGACTATTCAATAGTCATATAGGCAACATCAAAACAAGGTTCAGACTTGTAATGGTTAAAAGTTATTTTAAAATTTATTTTACAGCAGTAAATGAGCCAGAAGGTTCTGAAACAGTCTTTACTCTGATAGAGCTTCTGGAAAGGTTCCAGTATGATTCTTTTTAAAGAGAAATAAACACTGGCATCTAGCTACACAGACTTAGTATGATTCTTAAGTATAAAACCCCACAGTGAGTTTCTGGAAAGTTCTAATGAATTGTAATGTAACAGAATCAACTTTGTATTTTTCTTACATTTTGCATGCATTTTTTAAATTAAAAATAAGTATTACATTTTCAGTGAGGACCATTTTCTTCTTGAAGTATTCTGTTTTCTTTTGTTTGCCCAAATGACTTTCTCATATAAGTAAAACATAAATTGTTCCAACCATGCTGGAAGAGATACTCAATAATTCCTAATTTACTAAAGAGATACTATCAGTTTTAAATTTTTGCATTTTCCTGAAATATCCGCACCATCTACTGCCGTATATTTAACCCCAAGTCAAACAAATATGCCTATTAACTGTGAAAAGTATAGAATATGAAACTTTTCCCTTGAACTGTTATGTTTGTTTTTCTTTCAAAAGACTTATTCCAACACTGCTTTTCAGTGCCATCACTGTTAACAAATACATCACTGAATTTTGTCCAGGCAACTCAAGGAATGTGTTCTCCCACTTTGTTGTTGCTGGAAATAAATTTAACCTCTTGACTGCTAAAGCAATGGCAAAGAAATGACAAAAGCTTGGGAAAGACAGTGGCCATGTCATCAAAACAACAAACCCTTTCAATATAACTCTCACATGACTCTTACACAGAGGCTTCTTCTAGGCCTTACAGAAAATTTTAAGCTTACATTAGGAAATTCATCTGATCAAAACTGGTAGTGAACAGTACCAGTGCTGGTCCTGTGAGCATAGATGCTCAGGCAGCACAAAAATAATTATTACCATCTGCCTTGGAAATATATCTCCATGAATGTACCTCTGTGGGGCTCTGTGTTCTACAAGATTTTAAAAAACATTTTAAATGGGTTCAAGTTAGTTCTTCAGCTACAGAATACATTGAATTGTATTTGCAAAACTTTTACTTATCTCTGAGTATCTAAACTTCTCCTGCTAGAGAAGTATCTTGGGGTCAATGTTTCCTAAACTTGTAATGCGAATATTTTTTCCCATTCTTAAAAGAAGTGTGTAGGAATTGTCCTCCACCTCCTTCATATTCTTTACATTCAGCTCTTCAAATAGGTCTTACAGTAACATTTATTCCACAATTCTGAGTCACAGCCAGATTCCTCACTTTTTTTTCTATTACATAGGGCAGGTAGAGATATGGTATTCGATACAGACAGGTACCTCTAGGCTCCTCTATAGGTGACATTTACCTTTTCTTTTCTTCATAAGATGAATAGAGAACCAGAGTTCAGAATGATGTGAACATCTTAAGAAAGCTGTACTTTCACTTCAGACAGGATCCATAGTAGCAGTTTTGGTACTCTTCAACCTCTCTTTTCAAACTGTGTCTTTTTCTTTCTCTCTTCCGCCCCCCCCCCCCCCCCCCCCCCCCCCCCCCGGTATGCTTGATTATGGACCAATATTCTATGGAAGAAAATGCAAAACTGAAAACTCATTGAGCTATGACAGTCATGGAAGTAAAATAGTACTATGTCTTTGATAAATGTTTGCATTCACCTGTATTTTGTCACCATTAAACCATTCAAAAAGGAAAAAATGCCTATAAATATTTTAATGTTGAAAAATAGTTTTAATCATAAAATTTAATAAAATCAAATTTAGAAATAAGTTTAAACCATTAACTTTAAATCATAAAAAAATAACTTGTGCGAGATCCCCAGGAGCTTTAAACCAGTGTCATTTCAGTACACTTCAAGGGGACTATACTTACATACATAAAAAAATGAGAGTTCTTTATTTCTTTAGTTAAGCACTTTCTATACTAAAACAGTAATAATTATATTGATACATACTCTCCCAAATGGTGAGGATTTGTAATCGAAACCTGATGTACTATCTCTTCTTAAAGTGAGTACAAGTTTTAGATGTCCTTCCTATTTTATGAGGATCCATGTGTCAAGTCATGGAAATATTATTCAGCAACAACATCAAGCTTTTCTTAACTTGGAAATATTCCAAAGGTTCCTAGTTTATGGCCAGAGGGTACAGCTGGCAGTTGTACAATTTGGCAAAGAGCAAGAATAGTTTATTTATTTGTCCTTCCTGACAATACTTCCAAATGTGTACCTTGCTTCAATTTTTGAAAATTATCATAGAACTATGGAATGGTTTGGATTGGAAGGGACCTTTAAAGATCTTCTAGTCTAAATCCCAATTTATTAGTTTTATCTTTGTCAACAAAAGTAACATTTTGATTCAGATTATAATAATATCTACTAAAACCAAGACTGCAATCTTGTCTTTCCACCTGAAAGACGGAATAAAATGTAGAGATATTCCTTCAACACATCTCTAGATGACTATATTTCAGTAAAACATATTAAAAAAATCCAGACAAGAAGGGTGTTTAGAGTTATGTTTTCTTCTTAAAGTTTGTGTAATACTCCTTGACAGAGATAAAAATTCTGTTTGTATCATTACGGGATGACACTTACTGTTTGCAACATAGCTGACTAGGAAACAGAGATGCTTTCTTTTTATGAAATCTTTTAGGTTTTTATTCATATAGGAGAAGATGAGGACTTATTTGTAAAATAAAAAATAAGCATTAAAAATATGGGAAGAGAATTTTTGTGCCCTCAGGTTATATCTGCTGGATTGAGGGAGAGCGAGAGAGATAGCTATACCAGATAACAAAATGCATTGGGGAATGAACAAAAGAGAGAAAAGATGAAAGAGGTGAGAACAGAGTCTGAGAAGTGAAGAACTTATGCAGTTAGTGTAATGAAAAAGAAAAACCCTAGCTGACTGAAAGCCAGAAGTGGTTCGTGAAACAGAAAAGAAGCACTTTTAAATATAGCTGCGTAGATATCTCAACAGATAACAGAGCTGCTATTTCCCAAGCAAAAAAAAAAAAAAGCTCATTCTCTCTCTCTTCTCCCTCTTACCTCTCTATCTATCTATCTTTCCATCCACAAACGTATCTGTCTGTTCATTCCTATAGAGCATTTTTCCAATGACTATGGGAAGATTGTTTGTCTGTTCACATTAGAGTACAGAAATTAAATATTAGACACTACAGCTTTATATCTCCTTGGCATTCCGAAAGGGGTTAACAGGGCAGAATTTGCTTTTATTTCTGAGAAGGTAAAAAAAGAGGGAGAAAACTGTGTCATCATTAGGAAACTGTGAGAGTATTCTAAGGTACAGAATAGTTGCAGAAATACACTGGGGAAAAGAAAAAAAAAAAAAGGTAAAAAAATACTTTGGCAGAAAGTAAGATTACCAACATCTACTTGTCCATGAGAGTCTGCTTCTGTTCCTTTAATTCTAAGCCTTCTATTCAAAAAAAAACCAAACCAAAACACAGTTCTGTCAGCTTTTATATAGGACATCTTTTTAAATCCTATGTTATTATATCTTATCAGAATTAGACTTAGAATTTTTGAGAACTATTCTGTGGATGATGGGCAGAACATAATTATCACATGTGCATGTTAAAAGAACTGAAAATTCTGCAATCTTTATCTTGAAACCAAATTAAACCTATTCTACCATAGTATGTTTAATGATACATGGTGTAGACCAATATAATCCCTTTTTGTTATGATATGTACTATTTTCCTTTGCAAAGGTAATTTTGTCAGAAAAACTGTATCAGAGGGAAAAATATGATCTGAGGAGTCCATTAGAGATGGATACTATCACAGCCCTGACAAAGAAGTAACAGGAGATATACAAAGTAAATACATTTCCTGTTTCTTTGGTCTTGTTTTCTCACTAAAAGCTTGACACATTTCTTTGCAATGTTCATTGCTCTCAGTGTACAAAGAATTATACAAAGATGCAAACTCTACCTCACTTCATTCATAGAATCATAGAATCATTGAATAGTTTTGTCTGGAAGAGATCTTCAAGATCATCAAGTCCACCTGATCATCAAAAACCACTAAACCATGTCCATAAGCTCAACATCCAACTTCCTCTTAAACACCTCCAGGGATGGCGACTCCACCACCTCCCTGGGCAGACCATTCCAATGCCTGACAACCCTTGCCATAAAGAAATGCTTCCTAATATCCAGCCTGAACCTCCCCTGGCCCTTTCTTCTTGTTCTATCACTTGTCACTAGGGATAACAGACTGACTCCTGCCTCGCTACAACTTCCCTTCAGGTAGTTGTAGAGAGCAATAAGGTCTCCCCTTAGCCTTTTTTTCTCAAGGCTAAACAGCCCCAGATCCTTCAGCTTTTCCTTATAAGATGCATGCTCCAAACCCTTTACTAGCTTTGTAGTCTACCTCTGTACTCTCTCCAGCACCTCAACATCCTTCTTGTAGAGAGGGAGCCAAAACTGGACACAGTACTCGACATGCGGTCTCACCAAAGCCAAGTACAGAGAAATGATCACCTCCCTGCTCCTGATGACTACACTGTTCCTGATACAGGCCAGGATGCTATTGGCCTTCTTGGCCACCTGGACACACTGCTGGCTCATGTTCATCTGGCTGGCTGTCAACACCCCCAGGTCTTTCTCTGCCTGGCAGCTCTCCAGCCACTCCTCCCCAAGCCTGTAGCACTGCTGGGGGTTGTCGTGGCCCAAGTGCAGGACCCAGCATTTGGCCGTATTGAAACTCATGAAATTGTCCTTGGCCCAGCAATCCAGCCTATCTAGATACCTTTGTAGAACTTCCCTACCCTCAAGCAGATCGACACTTCCACCTATCTTGGTGTCATCTGCAAATTTATCAAGGGTGGAGTCTATTTACCATTGTGTGCTGCTGCTAGGACTCCATAATGACATTAATAATTAACTACTGCTATACACGTATTTTGTAAGTTTTGTTTCAGAACGCCTATTGCACACTACAGTATTGTACAGAAATTAGACGTTAAGGAACACAATAACAATCAAAAAAGGCTTTCCACACGTAACTATCAAAGATGAATATTCTTTCCAACAGTAGATAATACAGTAACATGCAATTGTTATACCTTCTTCATACAACCCCCTCTCAAGAAGCCCAAGGAGTAAGCTTTGAAGTACTAATAAGTTTTGTGAAGCTAAGAAATCTAGGAGATGACAGACCATAAGGGATCACATCACAGTGAAGACCCCTCCTGAGACAACACTTCTAGCTTTCATTTCTCATTTAAGATGATGAAGTAAATGCCTTGAAATAACTCCATGAAATTTAGAAAAATCTAGTTTTGTTTTTTCATACTTATGTGTAATAAAAAAAGAAAACCGCAAACATATAGTAATCTAGAAATCTCTAGTATGAAAAAAAACCAAACAAAAAAAAAACAAACAAAAAAACCCCAAGGAAAAAAGGGACAATCTATGTTTCCTGAATAAATACTCACCATTCATTGCAGGGTAGGGGGAGGGAGGAACAATAAATAACACAGAAAATGAAAATTTTCTGGAACATAATATAAAAGCCATTTCTAACTCTCTGTTCTGCCTTTGTTTCAGAGTCTCACCTGTCACCAACCAACAGTCGTACAGCTCCCAAAGATCCTGATGAAGGCAGGGATCTTAGAGCATCTAGACTCTTTCCTGTTCTAGGCTAATACACAGGCTGTCAGGGAAGCAAGAATTTTGAAAGCCTGCTAGCACCATTGCTAAGTACTTGTGAATCTCACTTAAGTTTTGTTGAAAACTCCTTGAAACCCATGAATGTCTACTCAGCATCTTTTTAACAAGCTTGACAAAGGAATGGAAACGTGCTTTGTCATCGATTTCCTTTGCCAGTCTAGAGAGTAGAGATGAATGGAACTGAAAATTATTGCATTTATAAATCAGAGAATTCACTGTAAGATATGTGATCCCATGACTGTATCTCAGAATGCACTATGAAAGAAGTAAATTCAGATCTTGAAAATAGTATAATTGAATTCATTTGTATAGAATAGGACTTTCTGCATGTCAAAAGCCTATTAAAACCATTGAAAGCCACACATCACAATTGTATTGTTACATAAAAGTAGGAGGGAACAGATTTAATCTGATGTTAATTAGTTTTATTTTGCACTGATTTTATTTTGCCTTTTTTAAAACCATTACAAAGAACTAAGTTAATTAAATGTATTAATGTTTTAATTTAAAATGCTTCTGGTTTATCACTGTATGCCACCAATTTTATAAAATGTGTCATTGCTGATGTGCCTGTAACATTTTGTGGATGCTGTAACTGACTAATAAATGCCTAAAATGGAAGAAGGCTCAGTTGAGATGGGTGAGGGTGATATGCCTATGGGTTTCAGAGTAATGTAGTGTGTGACTCACCACAGCTGCTGTGAAGAAAGCTGACTTTCAATACAGAGGGCATAGGAAGGTGGCCTTTGTTTTAAATAAACAGCTATGTAAGTTGAGTGGATCAACTGACTGTATCACAACTGATTGGATCAGCTGGTAGTACAAATGTTTCTTCCTGAGTTAGACAGCCCAGCTTGTGGGGGTGGGTAAGGTGAATACATGACTCAGCTGAACACAGAGTATAAGAACTAAACAACTAACAAAAGAATTTTGAAGAGAGGAATGAGTTTGAGCTGGCTTCAACCTATGTATTCCCTCCTGGAAGCTGGGGATCCCCAGTGTTGTGCCATTAAAATTGTTAGAGGACATGTAATGGTTATTATTTGGCACACATGCACATACTCTCAGACAAAGATGATGATACAGTAATGATATATTATTTTCATACTTTTGACTCCTTGCACTTGAAGTCTGGTAGACAATCAGCAATAATATAATATATGTGCTTGGAATATTTCAGTAGAGAGTGCCAGGCAGTATACAAACCCACTTCCTATGCTAATAATTTTACAACTAATGATTTAAAGCGATGGAGAGAGAAGGCTAATGTAAAAATATTCTCAGTTGCAACTGTTTCTGTAAACAGAAAATCAAGTCCTCTTTTGTATGTTTTCAGTTTCTACAACCAGCAAGTAATAAAATTGACAGATTTTTAGCTCATAAATCTGAGACATTTTTGGTGGCTGTATCAACATCTATGAAAGTCTAACAGACTTTGTAAAGTCATCTTCCTGAGAATAATGGTATTGAATGCTTGGAGGTACTGATAAAACCTACTACATACAAGGTAAATATTATAATTATTATTATTCTTATTTACCTTATCATCAAACTTAACATTATACTTACATGTCTATGGATTTCCCCAGTAAAAGCAAGGTGGTCCACTAATAAAAACAGCTTTAATGCAGAATTCAAATAGTGCATAGTACCACTTCATCTTCTGGAATTTGTAGTTATGCTGAGATCTGAGAACCAAGAAACAGAGACCACTAGCTATTCTGAACTCAAAGCTTTTCAGACCCAACATTTCAACCAACTATCTTAGAGGTAATGACACAGCTCATTCTAAATATGCACCCATAGCCCATACTAAATTTTTAAGCAGTTCATAGTGTTCAGGAACACTACTTTTTAATGTAGTCAGTTTGTAAAAAAAAAATTTAGTGTCAGTTTGTAAAAGTCCAACAGTTCTCTTTGGCAGAGTAAATTTGATCTAGATCAAATTACTTTTAAAAGGTTTCAAGACTGCACAAGAGCTGAGAAAATATTATTAGTAAATGTGTCTCAAACTGGATTGATAAATCAGTAGGCCTATCACAAACTTCAGCCTTGTTTTTGTAGCATTCAGTATATTTTTAATTCATTCAATAACAGCAAAGTTAAAGACTGCACTTACAACATCCACAGATGGTGTAAAGCAGTTTGGAGAGCCGTGTTCAATTCAAATATTTTTTAGTAAGTTTGTGAAATGGCCAAAAAGAAACAAATCATATTCAATAAAAACCACATCCTAAATGCACTCTCTTAAACAGAAACAGTAAATATTCAGAGTACAAAATAGGAAGTAACAGTTCAGTAGAAAAGTATCTAAGGGCATGGTTATAGTGGATCACAAATGCAATGAGAGTTCTATTATGATAATAAAGAAAAAAAGAAAAAAAAGAGGTCATGTATTCTGCATCTTTATATACAGGAAGATAAGTACCTGAGTTTACTTTCTACATGAGGCTTTGGCAAAAGCATGTTGTGAACCTTCGGTTGTAATTTAGAAATATACAGGTGGTGTAAGGAAAATATAGAGGAGATTAAAAAAACAGCCAGTCAATCTGATCAGAATGATGCATCACAAAATACACTTTTAAAAAACAATTAATTAATTTGAAGCACAGAAAACAATTCTTGGTTGATGAAACTGGTTATGTAATATAACTTAATTCAGAATTACTCAGAATAAAATTTTTTAGATTTTACTTTAATGAATTAGTTTCTAAGCCAAGAGGAATTTTCATAAATGGATAAAAGAAATTATGTCCCTTTTCCAGTATCCATTCCTCATCAATCATATAGCAGATGGAACACTTACAACGCAAATTCAGCTTTTTGTTCCCAGACACATTGCCAAAATGAATAAGCTGTTGGACTTTTTTTAAACTTTGTTCAATATTTACCATTATTGACTAATATTTCAGTGAGACAAATGTCAGTTTAAAACTGACACGGCTCCTGCCTGATCTCAGGAACTATTCACTCTAAAGAGCAATTGAATGTTTATTATGCATTATTTAACCTAACTGTTACTCAGATTCAAAAAGTTTATTCTTCTGACTGGATAGTTTTAATTTCAGCTCCAGCAACACTTTTTTCTTTGCATATTGATTCATGGAGTATACCTGCACACAAATAAGTATGTTCTTTCATGTCTGAATGACCTCCAAATATTTACATGACTGAATCCAAGTCTAAATCAAATATTTGGAACTTGAATATATTTTGAACTCTTTGGGGTTTTTTTTCCTCAAAAGTTTCTAGGTATGTATTACTCCTGTTGTTAACACAAATTGACAACTCAATTCAACAAAATGTCATAGATAATTGTGTATGCACAAAAAAATATACTTAAAACAGTTAAAATATTCATAAACATGGACAGTTCCACATTATTTATCGTATTGGAAATTACTTGAAGTAACATTTTCACTCTTACTGGAATTCACCTGTACCTGCCATCACAGTAAAAATACATTAAAAAAACCTGAGACATACTGAAAGTATGCATATTTTTGCTGCATAATTGACAGGCACAATATCATATCAATATCATATTACCTAGTACTGCATGAATTTTGTACTTGAAAATTAGCTAGGTCTGTCACCACAGACACAGAACTACACTGGCAGTTACCCAAAGATCAAGGTAAAAGTCAGGTCAAACATACACTGCTTCTAACGTGTTCTTTTGATTGCCAGTCAGTCAGTCAGTCGTTACTTGTTTGAAGCCTGTTATCCAAAGTTCATTCACACACACGCAACCATCCTCCCAAATGTTAGGAAAACGTGCTGCTACAACAAACCTGCTCCAGCTCTTATATTGATTCACATTCTTTCTCTAAGCATTCACCTTTTCTGAAAATATCTCTTTTTTCCCCCCCTACTTTTTAGACAAGTAAAGGGCTTAAATCTAGAGAGATAGTTCTCACAGCACATACTGAAATGTGTACATGCTTGCAGGAAAGTGTAAAACAAAAGGATTTTCAAGCCAGATATTTTGCAGAAAGGGGTTTCTTCTTCAGGTAATACAGACTCCATTATAATATTAACAAGAACTGCATGCAGGCACTGATGAGTCTTAAATGAACTGAATGAGGCAAGGAAATAAAACACAAAAAAATCTACACTTTTTTCTTTTTGTTGTAATTTTAGAAATAATTGGTAGGCACTACAGTTAGCATTCTACACTTGCTAGATTTGCTAGGGTCATCTGAGACTGGAAAGAGAATGTTACTTACAGGTTAGGTTTAGTTTTATTTAGTCAGTTCCTTTAACGAAAACTTCAAGAAAAGAAAATTACAAGAAACTTGAGGTTATCTCCATAAAATTCAAGCATTTAAGTCAAGCTTCAAAGTGTCAGCATGCTGACTATGCCAGCTGCATACGGATGCAAATGAAGCTTAAAACCAGAAGCATTCAAGGTGATAAACACAGTATCTGAGTTCACGGGCAAGTACAAAAAGAGTCTACCTACCTCTGAGAGTGCTATTCAAAAACTTAACAACAATTCCTTTTTAACATGTAAAGATACCCTTTCTAGCATTCCTGATAAATCCCATGGAAGGCTTCCTTTTCTAAATGGAGAGAAAGATATTAAATTATGCAAGTGTATTAGAAGTCTATGTAATTAAATAGTTGGAAAAAAAAAAAAAAAACCCACACAAAAAAAAACCCCAAAAAACAAAACAAGCAAACCAAAAAATGAAAAAAACCACCAACAAAACAACAAAAAAACCCCAAACCCAAACAAACAAACAAAAAAAACAAACCAAAAAACCAGAGTGCAAAGTTAGTTTCTTAACAACTTGAAGTTAACATGAATTTTTGCAATGCCTTTAATGAAGCCATATTCTTTCACCTGTACTGGATTTTACAAATAGAAAGACCTGAAAAATTATGAAGACATTTACCAAAATTATGAGAGCTACTATGTGAAAATAACTTGGTATGTGCAAGAGCAGTACAAGAGCTTCTACCATCTAAACTCATACTGACCCTTCACACAATAGTATGAATTGAACACTATGTTCTGTCAGCAATGATAGATGTATTGCTATTTTAGTAAGCATTTCATCTGAGAGTTTGCCTCCCCAAGTCTTACACTACACAAAAGTGCTGCCCAGCCTTTCAGGTCCTTCCAGACCAATACATTATATATTTAGTGAATACCTGGATTAACATGCGGATCAGGGCAAAACAGAAGATATTTTTATATACTAAATCAATGAAGTGAAGACAGGAAAGTGTCTGTTATTTGAACAATAAATTACTTGTTATGATTCCTATTTAGGTACGCACTGCAGGGGAGGCCAGTTCAAGCTAAAACTTCAGGTTCTAATTCAGATATGTACTAGAATTTCTTCCAGTTACTGTAACAGCTGAGACAAATAGTTCGGATTTGAGCCATCTTTATACAAAAAAACCCAAACGTAATATTCTTTAGACTGGAATGCTTTATTGTCATATTTTGTTCCTCTGTCTTATACAGCACCCTTACAACAGTAAGCTATGCACAGGATGTTTAAGAGGAACAGAAACCCCTGTTTACTGATACACTGACAAAAGAAGAGCAGTTTGTGAGGAAGGGATATTTGGCAACAGTGTCAGCTTAGACATTGAAAGGTTCTGTTTAAAAACACTGTTAAGCTTTACCCATCAAAAAGAACACATTTAAAGGTAATTCTCCTGGCATTAGAAAAAGCTTATCAAGAAACTGCAGTATAAGGTTTTTCTGTACATAAAGAGAAATCTAAAATAACATGTATAGGACAGGGAGAAAAAGTGCTCCTTTTATACAATGTTTTGTCAGCTTCAAGCTTTCAACTGAACAGTCCCAATATCTTTCCTGATATTTCCTGATATTTTCTTTCCTGATATTTTTACAGCTGAAGCTATAAAAGAGAAAAAGCTAATTATTTAGAATATAAATTAACATTACTTCTGGGCTTTTGGAGGTGTTTCTTCTGTTTTGGATACAAAGTGGGATTAAAGGCTACCTCCCTCTACCCAACTACTTTGAGAAGTACAAATGGAAAATCTAATATCTATTTTTTGTGGAAAATTTCTCTGATAATTTGTTTTACCTTTGATTTAATTTCAGTGAAGAGCAGAGTGGATATCTGGTCTAAAATCAATGGCAGTATGTTCAAAGTTACATAATAAAGCAAAAGGAAGCACTGATGGCTTTTGTTATTAATGTACTGTCACACCTTGTATGTACTAGGTTTGGTCTGTGTCAGTGCACATAAGCAGTCTAGAAAACCTAGCACCACAGCTAAAGAAAGCCACATAATTCTAAAACTCTGCTTAAGATACGTGTGATTTGATACAGTCCCCTACAAGCTACACTGAACTATTTTGGCCAGGACAACTAATAATTACTATTTCTAAAACAGAGTGCACTGTCAGCAAGTTTGCTGATGATACAAAACTGGGAAGAGTGGCTGACACACCAGCAGGCTGTGCTGCCATTCAGCGAGACTTAGGCTGGAGAGTTGGGCTGGGAGAAATCAAATGCAATACAACAAGGGCAAGTGTAGAGTCTTGCATCTGGGAAGGAATAACCACATGTACCAATATAGGTCAGGGATTGACTTGTTAGAGAGTAACATAGGGGAAGAGACCGGGTGGTGCTGGTGGACAGCAAGATGACCATGAGCCAGAAATGTGCCCTTGTGTCCAAAAAGGCCAATGGCACCCTGGGGAGTATTAGAATGGATGTGGTTAGTAGGTCGAGAGAGGTACTCCTCCCTCTCTGCTCTGCCCTGGTGAGGATGCATCTGGAATATTGTGTTCAGTTCTGGGCTCCTCAGTTCAAGGAGGACAGGGAACTGCTTGAAAGAGTCCAGCGCAGAGCCACAAAGATGATTAAGGGAGTGGAGCATCTCACTTATGAGGAAAGGCGGAGGGAGCTGTGTCTCTTTAGCTTGAAGAAGAGGAGATTGAGGGGTGACCTCATTAATGTTTATAAATACGTAAAGGGTGAGTGTCAGAAGGATGGAACCAGGCTCCTCTCTGTTATGTCCAGTGATAGGACAAAGGGCAGTGGGTGTAAGCTGGAGCATAAGGGGTTCCTCAGAAACAAAAGGAAAAACTTTTTCACTGAGAGGGTGATGGAGCACTGGGACAGGCTGCCCAAAGGGGTTGTGGACTCTCCCTTCTCTGAAGACATGTAAAACCCACCTGGACACATTCCTATGTGACCTGCTCTAGGTGGTCCTGCTCTTAGCAGGGGGGGTTGGATTAGATGATCTTTTGAGGTCCCTTCCAACCCTTAACATTCTGTCATTCTATGATTCTGTGATATACCTCCATAGCATCACGATGTCTATATCTTGTAACAGCTTTTCTTACTGTTGAAATATAAAAGGTATAATGACTGCGTTTGTGATTCTACAAAAAGTTTTAATGATGTAATAGTGACATTAGTAGATAGCAGTAAATAAATTACTTATAGTACTGTTGTTTTAAAAATCTCCTTCTACAGCAGCAACAATTCAGATTATTACAAAGAATATGCTTGTAATTCATTACTTAGAAATATCTTCAAGAAAATAGGAACCTTTTGCTTTTGAGTGACACATTAGAATATTGCATGGAAACACTATAATCTCTTGAGGAGGCAAAAACAAAGATGTCTTGAATGGACAAAGGCACAAGGAGAGACACTGTATACCATTATTGTCAATTTACAGAAAAGATGTAGACTTTGCTCAACTACTTGGTGAAATTTATATTGTTTCTTACTTTAGATAACATTGAATGACATATTTCTTACCTACAGCATAAATGTCAGCTATTGTTTACAAGTCATATTTGTAAAAAATCTTTCATCACCCAGTCATAAAGCAGGAGTAATAGTGGGTGATTCAAACAATAATAGTGTCAACTGTGTTATTCTATTCTTCAGTCAATAACAGGACATCAAGTAATGTATCCTCAATAGACGCAGAACTTCTAAACACTAGTGAAAATCAAAATAATTATCACTGACTACATACTACACATTGATTTCATCTAGCTTTAATAAATAATTAAGCTATTTAGCATAATCACATGGCTTATTTAAATTATATGACTACTATATATTCTAGAATGCAGCAGGAAAAGTGTTTCTTCAGATTAAATTCTCACATTAGACAAATACATATTGCAGATATAGTAATAAGCATCAAAAACATGGATGTTTAAGTCAGTGAGTAGCAGTGTAGTAATCTCTGGTATGAGATCTGAATTTATAGTCTTCAAACAATAAATAAAAATCTGTTAGACCTGAATGTTTGTCAAGAAATTCTCATTGTTCGATTCTCTCATTGAGAGAAATATTAAATCTAAAACATCTTAAATTTACATTTTAGAATACTTTCTTTTTAAATATTATGTAATATTTAAAACTTAGAAAAAACTGTGACTAATATTTTTCTTTCAACAGTGTGTAGCTGTAAAACTATCAGTATCCCTCACAGCAGGATAGTTGTGAGCAGCAGAAATCCAGATGATTTACACAAAACTATTCTGCACCCTATGTCAGCAGATACCAAAATTGTACTACATCTCCTGTGTGGAACATCATGATGTTTCCGTAATATCTCCCAGTTTTTAATCTCCTTTACCTAGGAATATATGATGAATCAACTGTTCAGATTTAGCCTCTGTTATTAATGTATAAAACATAACAGGATATGATGACTCCAATGCATTTGCCACTTCTTTGTCCATATTTGTTGTCCAGATCTGTTTTCCAGTGGGGTCTGTTTTTACACAACTCCTTTTATCAATTTCACATCTGGGCTGGCTGAGGAACAAGGTCAACCATCTTGTCAAAGGTTTCAGAGTCTATGACTCGGTTTGGAATACCATTTTCACTCAGTTGGTTCCCCTGTGGTTTGCACCAAACATTACATAACAGGCACCCAGATATTTGAGATGCCTGGATATGTATATGGATTGTAACAGAAGACTTTGGTACTAATTATTTGCTGCTATTGTACAGTAAGCTACTCAGTAGCTGGTCTAATTCCATTCCTACTGAGCTGTAATTTGTGTATACATGTATGTTTCACTGTGACTAAGATGTCAGGAATGCAGTGTCTTCCAGAACAAGTAAAAATTGAATCATTATCCTAGAAAAACACATCACTGAGTGAGATCAAAATCCTGCATAAACTACCCTTAAGGGAATAATCAAAAGAACCTGCTTTTTCAGAATGTTAATCTTCATTCCATGTTTGAGAAGCTTCTCAAATATTCAAAGTACAAACATTCATACTGTTGCTCAGTCATTATTTAAAGTTTGAAAACATATTATTGTTACAATTTTTTTCAGGTCAGTGAAAAATATCCACTTACAAAGGGACTACATAACAAAGGAAAATAGAATAACATAGTTTGTTTATACCACCAACTAAGTAGTCTGTAAGTATTTTCAAGTTACTAAAGTCATATCTCTCTACATAAGACAAAAATAGCTATGCCAGCACCATTGTGTCCTGTTGTGTATTTCATACATTGGAGGTTTTCTTAAATCTGCCCTTCCTAGACGTTTCCATATTACAAAATCTTAAAGCTAGAACTACTGTAACATATACGTGAAGACAACTGCAAAGACCTTTTATTACTCAAGTGGACTTGCATTCTATAATTCCACCTAGCCTGCGATTCAATTATGTGCTGTATGAAAAGGTGTTTATTCTGTTCTAAACCAGCTACCTGGTCATATTACTAAGTTCCCTTGTTCCAGCAGTCTGAAAAATAGCAAATAATTATACTCTATTTGCTCTCAGAATGTAATTCATTATTTTACAGATTTCTGCCACATCTTCTCTTAAACGTACTATTCTATTTTTTCAATAATCTAAATGAAAAGTAGCCAGGAAATGTTAAAAACCTGTTCAGTACTTGCTTGGAGTTGTACAGAGAAGATCTATTTCTTAGTTTTACAGCTTCAAAGCAGTAGAGCCCAGAAACACTACTTAGTAACATAATATGGCAAGAGATACAAGCAGCAAAACACACACCTTCAGTAAAGACACTTAATTTTTATTCAGTCCCTGAATGACAAATTTCAAAACCTTAATTCATCATATGATGGCAACAGCGTATTTCAGCAAATGATTGCAAGGATTTAACAGAGGAAAAGTCCCTTTCCTCTCATCAAGCTCATCCTGAGAGATAATATTTTGGTCAAACTTTGATAAAATAAATTTATACTAATGATGAAAGAGTTGCAAATGTAAATGCTGTAGAAAACAGTTTCCTATAATTGGAGACACCAGACAAAATTTGTTACAGCCTAACCGTTACAGTTTATACCTTGAATTGACAACATATCATGTGTCCTTGATTCACAGACACAATAAACAGACCATTAAAACCAGAATAGTCAGGTGCTTATTTGTGCTTTTATTGATTCACTTTGTTACTAACACTTAATGGATGAAGACTAGGCTCTAGCCTCTTTGCTTTATGATGTCAAAATACCTAACAAATCTGAACACACAAGTAAAAGATGGTACAGATCTCTCAACATCTACAAAATACACACTTTTTTTGCCCAAAATTTTGCAGTATAGTGGTTGGGAAAATTGAATCTTTCCTACACCTTTGTGATAAATTCAGATTCTTATTTAAATTGAAGGGGTGTGGGGGTGTTTTGGTTTAGTTTTTATTTATTTTCTTACTTACAGTAGTTAATTATTTCTTTTCCTGGGAACTTTCGTTGTCCTGAAATAGAACTTAGAATTCCTGTCGTTCTTTTTATGACTAATACCATTTGATGAAATAGTACATAAGAAAAAAAGGAGTATAGTTAAGTCAGAGAATGGCATGGAAATAAAACCACCAAAAGCTACCTTTATTTGCACTCACCTCCTAAGGTATTTGCTCTGTTGGAGTTACACTCAGAGAAGAAGGATCTGTTGCCTCAAATCACTGACGAAATGCCAGTAAAACCCATGACATGCTGCATTAGTATTGCAGCATTAATCAGCTTGTTAGATTCAAATATTTGTGAGTGTAATATGAATAAGTATTCTGTATCTGACACACAAATCAAGTGGATATTAAAGCTGCAGAAAAAAAATTCAGTACTTCTGAAAATTTGTGGAATTGCTTTAGGAATATTATGAGCAGAACTTAATATAATAGACATTCATTCCCTTCAATTCTGTATATCAACATATTATTATCTCTCAGAAATCCACTGTTCATTTTGATTGAATACAATCACATTAAAAAATAAGGATCTAAGTCATCACAGTTCATCCTTTACATGATTTAAGAGTTTTTAAATGGTAAAAATTGGATATTTACATAAGAATGAATGTCCCTCTACTCCCCTCAGGACCAGTGGTTCACTTACTGATGTTAAGATATTTCTTTCCTTATTTTCCGACACTCAGCTAAATTCCTTATTTCTGTAGGAAAATAATTAGACTGGCAAGGCAGTCAGCAACTCAAACCCCCAAAATAGTTGAAGGAAGTATTCTTGAATATTTGTTCTTTAAATTCTGTTTATCTTTTTAAGATCACTTTATGAAAGCACTCAATTGTTCAGAGTTCACTGGGTATATTTTTGTCTTGATTGCTTGAGTATTTGCTGAAAGTAAATTTTAAACTTAACATCTGATTATTAAATTCATAGTTTGCCTTCATGCTGGGTTGGTTAGTTACTATGAGTCACATGATATCTGGTTTTTGATTGCCTGGCATACATTGCCAACACCTATTATAATCACACAGTAGGAATTTCAAACTGAATTGCTTAAGTTAGTCAAATACATGTGTTACTGCACAGAAGCTAAAGCACAAACTGATTGTAGTATTCATAATTCACAATTAGAGTGACACACCAAGAATTATTTGCTAAAGGAATTACTGAATCACTCTGAATAATGAATAAATTTGAGAAATAAATCACTCTCAAAGAGAGAAAGGTAAAATTCATCAAATTATTTGGTCTGAATTACTTTTAATTTTCAGTATTAAAACTTCATGATAATGACCAAGACCAATCAAATAGAGGGGAAAGAATTGGCTATACACCATGAAGATAATACCCTGAATGCTCCAAAGTGCAAGAGCAGAAGGCAGAGATTGACAGCAGAACTACAGAAAATTATAAACATTCCTTGCCCTGGGCTACAATGTAGATGGTTTAGTAATTATCTACCCTGTATAGTTACTTTTTAGTGGGGGATGGAGGACATTTTGTGGTCTTGTGTACTTTCCAAACATTTATATCTGATGTGTAATTGGTTAGAAATATACTCATTATTCGATTTTACTTGATATCCTTTAATGACTGCATAAATATTCCTTTCCCAGGATTATCTGTTGTGGAATATAGACCAAAAGCATGCTGAATATAGGTATTAACTACTTGGTCTCACATAGTACACTATGTAGGTATTTCATACGGTGCAAATATGGTTGAAATGTACATGATGGAGGATAGGAGATTGGCTATGAATTGCATCATTAATTACCCTTTTTTCCCCTGTCAAGACTACCCTAACTTAGACTCATTCTCTCCACTGCCTAACAGTTACCTACAAATCAGTACTGAATTAAAAAACAGTAATCCTGCCATTGCTGTTTTTAGCAGTACTAGCTATACTTTTATAGTGGAACATCTGAACAACAGGCAGCTTGGCCAGAATCCATAGAGACCTGTGGCTCTGTCTTTCAAGTTTACAAATAGAGCCAGGAGAAAAAAACCCCAGTATCTCAGAGCCTGAATCAAGCTAATTTTTAGCTGACAATTTGATGGCTAATCAGAAACATAATGCTTTAAAGCAACCCATGCTCATTTAACTTTATACTAAGGCTACACAGATGACAACTTCCTCATCAATAAAAATGATGTACAGCATCCTGTGGAGTTATTCAAACAACACTTCCCAGTGATCATCTTTGCTATAGTGTATGAAAGATCTGGGAATCCTTTTCTAGGATATTAGGTTTTATGGAGCAGCACCAGCACATTTGCAAGTACTTGATATGAAAATGGTTTTCCTTCAAACGCATTGGGGAACATTTTCAGCACAACACACTGAGATTTAGCTGCTTGATTCTCATTAATGTTAATAGGAGTTGCATGGCTGCATCCCAGTAGACTTAACTTAAAATGTTGCCCCTTCCAGTTCACATCTGCATATCACATGCCTATTCAGTGCAGTCTGGCTATTGGACTAGTTTTTCACAGAAGATACAATACCAAGAGCTTATGCTGCATTAAGTAACTGAACTGAAGTAGACATCTCATAAACTGAAACTTTAAAAAAAGTCATTGAGAAATGTAAGCCAAGAATAAAGCAAGATAATAAAGAAATCTCCAATAAATGTGGATAGTTGTACTTTAAACAGGAGTCATTATTTGAGGCAGTGATTATAAATGGTATCTTGGTCACTGTGTACAGCAACAGTCTATGGCTAAGACAACCTGCTTTCTACTCCTAACTCTGTGTGACTGTGGATAAATCATTTCATTTTTTCTGTCCTGGTTTCCATAGCAGTGAAAGAGGAATAGTGAAAGTTTCCTCTTTATTGTAACTCTATAAAGGTTATAAGAACTCTATAAAAGAAGTATCCCTAATTCAACTGAATATTTGTGTTCATCGATGGGGTAATCTAAGAGAAAAAAATTTATATCTACTTAATGTTACATATACAGAATCATTGAAACCAAACTACTCTCAAGTCAAATTCAGACATAGACACAAAGTTAGGTTAAAACAGATTGTCCTATTCAGCCTAAAAATACATGCTTTTAGCATGATATCAAAGAATTTTACTTTTTACACAGCACAAAATGAATGGGGGTCTCCTCAGAGCTGCAAATATTCTTTAATCAAATTGTTTAAGAAAAGATGAAGCAATTAAAAAGTTTAACATAGTGGAAAATAATCTGGAAAAAATCCAAAGATCGCAGAAGAAGCAGTAAGTATGTATTCTTCATGGTCTTGAATATAACAACTATGCATTAGCATTTTAGTTATATCAAGGATGAGTGCAAATGAAGTATAGAGGACTGTTTATTTTTTATGATGCAACTTAAGACTGTTTTGCTAAGTCACAGCTTTCATTACGTGCTACCCATTGTTTTGTTTAAGAAATTATTGTCAGCTATGCTGGGATGTCAGACTTTAAACTGCAGAGGATTCTAATGCCTGTTAAAAGTGTCAAGCACCATGTATAGTCTGATTCTTGAATATTGATTATTAATTTCTCAGCTTCCTTTATTTTGGGGAAACTAGGTATTTAGACAGCAATTGAGAATAACATTTACATTCTCAGAGCAAGTCCTTTTGCAGTGAGTACTAACCATTAAAACAGGACTCTACTAACAAAAAACCAAACAAACCAACCAACCATTCATCATTAATTAAATCAATAATTCTCTAAAATGCTTTGTTGTCCCCTTCCCCATTTTATTAGAATACATAGGAAATTTTGCATGTTCTAGCTTATATTAATTTAAAATTAGTCACAGCATATGATAAAAATAAGAGCATTACCAAGTTCATTGGAACACAGAATCATAGAATCATAAAATTGTTGGAAGGGACCTTAAACATCATCTAGTTCCAACCTCACTACCATGGGCAGGGACATCTCCCACTAGACCAGGTTGTGCAAGGCCCCATCCAGCCTGGTCTTGAACATATCCAGTGATGGAACATCCACAACTTCCCCAGGCAACCTGTTCCAGTGCCTCACTACCTTCTTAGTGAAGAACTTCTTCCTAACTTCTAGTCTATGTCTACCCTCTTCCCATTTAAAGCCATTACTCCTCATGCTATCACTTTGTAAAAAGTCCCTCCTATTTTATAGGCCCCCTTCAGATACAGGAAGTTTGCAATGAGATCTCCCCAGGGCCTTCTCTTCTCCAGGCTGAACAACCCAACTCCCTCACTGTGTCCTCATAGGAAAGATGCTCCAACCCCGTAGCGAGAAGAAAGAAGTACATATTTTAATATGATGTTACAGTGCAGCTTATTAAATCTTGCAGGAAATATCCGAAATTAAAAGAAATACATAATGAACAAACAGTGGGAGCTGAGCATACTCCTGATTCATGAAGAGAACAGAATAGTGCCTCAAGAGTTTTTATGCAATGCTATAAATCTACTCTCAATAGATTTGCTACAGGAATGTGTTAAAATAAATTTTGCCCTTCTAAAAATACATATGTGGACCTCCTACTGTCACACTAACCCAAAAAACAATGAAGATTATTTAAACTTGAAAACTGAGATACAGAATTCTGTGTAACTTAAAATATGTCCTCACATTTTTAGACCTAAACTATTACCAAAATAAAAGTTAATTTTTCAAATCATTATTTTTGGAACAGTATGACTGTTCCATTAAATTCAGGCCTATCGAGATGCACTGCAGATTCTCCAAAGGGTAGATAAAGAGAATCAAAATACCTTTTTCTATGTCATTTGAATGAAAACTATGAACACCAGTTTTGTAAGAAAGTATGCTGGGAAACAGCAAAGCATTTTGGCCCTGAGCCTGTACCTATTTTGCTCTGATGTCTGTATAGCATTTTTTACACCTCAATCTCCACCCAGTTTAAAGATCTGATTACATTTTGAAGCAGTGTCTTCGTTTAAGGTCAAGAAATATCTTTAATATGTTAATCAAAGTGAATACTTATTGTCATATCTCAATTCTGACATTTAAAAGAAACTTCATGCAAATGAGATATGTGACTGAATTACTAGAAAAAGCTATCAAATACTGAACACAGAAACACAATGAACCCCTCTATATTGACTGAAGTCCTTCATGTGCCTCCTCTAAAGTGCAAATTAGACTTAGATTTGTGAACTTTGAAGTTTAGAAACCCTTGGATCTATGTTCCTTAGTGCATACTAATGTCTATACTAAATCAAAATTAAAAGTATACCATTAAAAAAACAAAATCCTGCTGTTATATTTCCTGTGCTGGTAGACTCAGAAAAGAAGAGCTGGTAAGTTGAACAAAGATGTCTGATAACCCTGAAGATTGTCTTTTATAACAAAAGACATTATTTTCTGATGGTTTTCTTTTTCATATTTAGCTTTACTACTTTACTCTGATCTGATTTCATTAATAGTAAAATATTCTTTAATTCACAGGCCACTTTCTGTTTTTGAAATAAATATTTTTTTAAATATGGAAGCTAGTTTTCTCATTTCAGGAATAAATATGTACTGAGAATGAAATGTATCTGTGGTAGCCAACAAAGGGTGACATTAGTAAAAAAGTGTAATTATACATTGATTAAATAATTTTACATAGTTTTCTTATTTTTAAACTCCAATAAATTTAAAAGGCTATTCTAAATAGATGGAATTTGATTTTGATCTTGTTGAAGTTTTTCACTTGTACAGATCTAATCTGTTGTATTTTTACAAATCCAATCAATCTGTAGAGAAAGGGAGAGCGGTGGTTCTTGTCTACCTCGACTTCAGTAAGGCTTTTGACACTTTCTCCCATAGATCCCCATATAGAAGCTGAAGAAATATGGTCTGGATGAGTATGCAATGAAGTGGATTGAAAACTGAATAAATGACCAGTCCCAGAGTGTTGTGATCAGTAGCATGAAGTCCAGCTGGAGGCCAGTATGAGACAGTGTACCTTAGGGGTCAGTACTGGGTCTAATCCTGTTCAATGCCTTTATTAATGATTCCATAGAGTTAACCTGAAGCAAGTTTGCAGAAGACAAAAAACTGGTAGGAGTGTCTGATACACCACAGGGTCATGCTGCCATCCAAAGCAACCATGAGAGACTGGAGAAATGATCTGACAGGAGCCTAATGAATTTCAGGGAGAAATGCAAATTCCTGCATCTCAGGAGGACTAACTCCATGCACTTGTGAATGCTGGGGACCAAACACCTGAAAGAAGCTATGCAGAAAAGGACCTGGGGCTCCCGGAGGACACAAAGTTCAAGATTATCTAGCAATTTGCACATGGGGAAGAGAGGGCTAATGGTATCCTGGGGCTGCATTAGGAGTGTTGTCAGCAGGATGAGGAAGGTAAGCCTTCCCTCCTACTCAGCTCTGTTGAGGCCACACGTGGACACAGAGCTCCCAAGGAGAGCTCAGTGAAAGGCTACTAAAATGTTTAAGGAATTGTAGCATGTGTTAGATTCAGACAGGCTGAGAGAGCTGGGATTGCTCAATCTTGTCATGGAGGCACCCACAAAACAGGCAGCATTATCTATGCAAAATGAAGATTCATTGCAACCAAAATTGCTCAGAACTCCTTCCAACCAAACTAAACTACAGGTTTGGATATTAGCTGGAAATCTACTACCACACAATTCTTAATCTTTATGGAATATTCTTCTCTATAAAGATGATCCAAAATGTGCACACACTCCCTCATAAAAGGGAAAATCTCCCACACAAGGGCACCCAACAGGGGTCTCTCACCCAAATGAGGTGGTGGCTTACTCAAGGATATAGCCAGAAGAAGTGTCCACTCACCAAAAGTGGCCAGGGAAGAGGCAGGAATGAGATTCACTCCATCAATGGAAGTATCCTGGGACAGTGTTCCAAGGGGAGGATTCACAACTGCAAGGCCCACTTGCTCCAAGGGAACCAACACAAAACAGGCTCTTGGGTGGGGAACTATTTATACTCTAGTTAGGTCTGAATTGTGGTCATTCTAATTAGTTAAGGGCACGCACATGGCAAAGGCAGGCTAAGGACCTCACCCTGAGGCACCAGTAATTCAACATGAGGCACTGTTTAATAGCCATGAGGCACTGAACCAATCTTTATCAGATCTCTGGCATTTGTTAGGTTTTTGTTAGGGTGGCTGCACCTGCCACAAGTCTAGAGAAGTAAAGTTTTGGCGGGGATCTATCAGTATCTGAAGTGAGGGTATAACGAAGGTGAAGCCAGGCCCTTTTTAGTGGTGTATACTGTCTGGAGAAGAGGTTATGGACACAAAGGAAAGTTCCATCTGAACATCAGGAAACACTCAACTGTGAGGGTGACTTAGGACTGAAGTAGGTTACACAGAATGGTTGTGGAAGCTCCATGCTTGGAGATAGTCAAAAGCCATCTAGACAGGGTCCTGGGCAACCTGCTTTAGGTGGTCTTGCTTCGACAGTGGGTTATATTATTAAACACTACCTTATATATATTATTATAACACTACCTGAAATATATTAAGGTTTTAGACTTGGTCAGTGAATTTAGTCAAAGCCCATACTGGCTTGAATTAGAACAGAAGTAATACTGTTCAGTTATTTTTCAGCTCAGTTTCTTGTAACTAACTGCACTTTCTGAGGTTAATGTGTCTGCTTCTAGAAGTGATAATGCTCAAGGTTTCTAGCTACTACTAAGAACTGGTGTGAAGAAAATCTCTTGCTTATACTTGCTCCTGTGCAGACCAAGGTCACTGCTATATCTTATGTACCACTTTTGGGGTGCAGAAAGTGAAAGGCCACACCTGAGGGGAGGAGTGAACAGGACAGGTGATTCTAAACTGACCAACAAGGTATTCCAGACCATATACATCATATTCAGTATAAAGCTGAGGGATCAGGAATGTCAAGCTGTCTTCTTCAATGGACAGTGTCCAAGGAGGACTCTCTCTGTTCTGTCTTCAATCCCAATCCATGCATTCCTGAATTAAGTTCCAAAATCAAGCTCCTGAATCTGGTTCCCGTCTGCTGCTGAGTCCAGTCTGGGACTTCCCCATCAGTAGTGATGGTGACATAACTGCTGTCAAGGGAGTTGGTTTCAATATTGGTTTTGTATATATTTGTACACATTTCATTACTATTTTTGTCATTAAAGTTGTTTCAGTTTTCTTTTCCTATCCATAAGTTTCCCTCTTTATTCCCTTTCTCTTCCCCTTTGGGAAATGAGAGGGGTTAATAGAGAACATCTGTCATTCGTCTAGTGGTCAGCCCAGCCCAGCCCCGCCCCTTGACAAAACTGGATGCAGATTGGGTTCCAGATGAGGAAGCAGAGGAATATAAACCTTCACTTTGCAAGTCCTAGGTAAATTCTTTACATCTCAGACTTAGCACATAAGGGCAGCAGTGACATTATATTTGTTCTTTGGTAATATAAGACTGACCAAATTTGTGCTGTTAAAAGTTCACAAACTCTTGATTCTTCATCAGGATTATTAATGATAGTATTCCTGTATCTCTCTTTCTGTCATATAATCTTGTAGAGTGCGAAAGACCTCTTGCTGAATGTTCTTGTCTCTCACAGGTGTCAGTGCTAGCAGATAGCATGTAAGGTGACACAGGTATATTCAGTAGCAAAAATACTTTGCAGGTCTGGCATCCAAGCCATTTTCAGATAGAACAGCAGAAAATATAAAACACATAGTTACATATTCTTCTTCAGGCACCTACTCAAAGTTTTTCGTAACTTAAAGATCCTTGATGCTCCTAATTGCTCAGGTCAAAATACTCAACAATCTACCCTCCTTTGAATTATAGACCCTTATCACTGATGCTGCATATGGACAAAAGAACTTCCCTGTAGACTCCTACATAAAGCAGTTCATTCAATTAGCAAAAAAGTTCAAGTTTTCTTCAATTGTTGCCACTAATTAATTACATTATTTTTTAGTTCTTCTGAAGGCTTTATTAACAAGTCATGATGAATGCCACTCTTTTTCTTAATTAAATTATGTTTTAATATACTTTAATCTCAGTTGCTGTTAACTATGGTTATTATCAGCAGTTAATTAATTACAGCTAGGTGTTTGGTAATATCTCATTTACAAACAGAAAATCTCCAATAAAATCAGTACTAGTTACTTAAGAGCATTTACTAGAAAAATATTTTTCTGTTTTCTTGAGGAATCACAGCTTTTGAATAGAAGACTGTTACTCTTTCACAAGTACAAAAATATATTTATAAACAATACAGTTGTGATGGCTGGAATTAGAGCTAGCACACAAAGAGAAGCTGACAGAAGCAAAGAAGCTGTAGGGTTAACAGAGGACTCTAACTTAAAAGCTAGCTCTTCAATATACACAGATATTCTACACAAATGGGGATTGTAAATGTGTCTGGGCTGGATTTCATCTGAACCAAGTTATCCACATTTAATAGTTGTTGTTGAACCAAAGGAGTTTACTTCTGTTAAGATTTACAAAAAAGGACTCTCTTGTGAACTACAAAACCTATTTTACCAGTAAACACCTGAATTTCAACACAAAATAGATTATTATGACTACAACGAAAGGTAGTTAACAAAGAAGTTTTGGATAGGCATTGCACTGAACACATAAGCAGTAGGAAAGTCATCAGAAACAGAAATCCAGTATCATTAATAGTAGATCTTTCTAGTAAAGGAAGCAAAAATATTTCTTTTAGTATATTCAAAGACCACCAGTGCAATTAGTTTTTTTTACCTGTTTTAGAGAATCAAAGAACAAAAAATGTTATTATAGTCCTAATTCTAAATGGAGAAAGATAAAGGGATTACAGAGGTGCTAGAGGAAGTTAGTTTAGAAGACAGAATCACTAGCAGATACAGAGTGAGACTTTGAGGCAGTATTACACAGAAGGCTGGACATTGAGCCAGTATAGATATGTTCACACCAACTCTGCAAATTGATAAACATATTCAACAAATAAAGATGGTAGAAATCTAGGCCAATATCCCTATTTCACTCAATATCCAGAGTGACATAAAATCCTGACTTTAATTAAATATCTGAAGCATTTGATCACTGGCACCCTTTTCCTTTTGACTGCCAAAAGCCTCACATAACACCATGATTTACCTTAGTCTTGCTCAGCAGCAGCGACAATATGGGTGTGTTATCAGCACCTTTCTGGGTCTCAATGCAAAGCACAGCACAGTGAGGGCTGCTATGGGGAAAATTAACTCCATCTCAGTCAGACCCAACACAGTCATCATGAGATAAAAGCTTCTTTTCTAGGTCATCATTCTATAATTCTGTGAAAATTCTACATGTCTATGAAATTGAACATCACAATGTTTCTTAGAATAAAGGCAGAAAAAATTAATGGTTTTTTTTCTGTCTGTCCTGGTTTTGGCTGTGATAGAGTCAATTCTCTTCACAGTAGTTAGTATGGGGCTGTGTTTTGGATTTGTGATGGAAAGAGTGTTGATAGTGCAGGGATGTTTGTGTTACTGCTGAGCAGTGCTTACACAGAGTCAAGGAATATTCTGCTTCTTACCCTACCCCACCAGTGAAGAAGTTGTGGGTGCACAAGAATATGAGAGGAAACACAGTTGGGAGAGCTGAGTTCAACTGGCCAAAGGGATATTCTAGACTATGTAACATCACACTCAAGAATAAAAGCTGCTGGGAAAAAGGAGGAAGCAGCGGGGACATTTGGACTTCCGGTGTTTTTTTTCCCAAGGAACCATAATGTATGATGGAGCCCTGCTTTCCTGGATATGGCTGAACATCTCCTTGGGAAATAGTGAATGAATTTCTTATTTTGCTTTGTTTGTACATGAGGCTTTTGCTTTACCTATTACACTGTCTTTATCTCGGCCCAGAAGTGTTTGCACTTCACGCTTTTGATTCTCTCCCACATCCCACTGGCAAGGAATGAGCAAGCAGCTGTGTGGTGCTTAGCAGCTGACAGAAGTTAAACCAGAATACCAGAATAATTCTGGATTTGCAGGTTACACATGCTTATATTTTTGTATATAAATGGTAATAACAAGATATATTTGCAATAGTCAGAAATACTGATAGCTTTCAAAACAGAATGAGGAAGGTCAGATAGCAAAATTCTCATTTGATGTTAAATACTTCAAAAAAAGTAAAGTAAGCCTTGTAAGAAGGAAAGCAATAATGAGCCAGATCACAAGTAATTAAACAGTATCCTCCATGCACACAGCTCCCTGTGGGAATGACATGTTGGGATATTTTATAGCTCCAGCTTTTAAAGTTAGATATAGAGCCCATCAATATTTATATTTAAACAACAGTTTCATATAAAAATGGATGAATCAAAGACTGTGCTATATACTAGATCCATACAAGAAGAACGGTGAAGTAAATGGCTTGCCAAAAAGACCCAGCTACAGTTCAACAGGGATTTTAGTGTCTAGGAAATTGAATGTTAAAAAAAAAAAAGTTCCTGGAAGGCAAGATTTAATAGAAGAGCATCATCTTTGACCTGTTTTGTTTTTTTTTTTTTTTATATTTCTGTTCCTGAAATTGATACTTCATGTAAATAACACATCTGATATAACTACAATTTCACATTAATGATGAACAACCTTGCTGCCTCAGGAATGAAATAGACTTTTCTTAATTGCTACAAGGAACATGTGATATTCACCTCAAACATATTCCAAGATAATTAGGGGAGCTTAGAACTGATTCAACTGTTCACTGTGAACACAAAGAGTAAGCATTTCCATCTAGAAGATTTTTTTCAGTACTAAGTAGCAGCTGCCCTTCATGATTTTTTTTAAAGTAAAAATGACAGACATTATTAGATTTAATTAGTTGTGCACCATTGCTACTGTCATGTCATAATACAATTTTTGACAATTTATACTATGACATGACAGTGAAATCATACCATCAGATAGATCAAATGTACCACTCAGAAAAATAGACAAAACAGCATTACAAAATTCTTTAAATTTTTAAGATAAAGCATTCTAGAAAGCAAAAAGGGATGATTTCAAAATATATACTTCTTGCACAAGTTTAAAAAAAAAAATTATAGATTTTTAAATCTATAAGATTTAAATGAAGATATTTATGAAAAAGAAAAGACTTTTTCATGGGAAAAATCCCTAAATTTCTGACACAAAAACCCCAAACTGTTCCATTAAGAACCACTTTGGGGTTAACTCTGTAATCAACAGAGTACATGTTATTTTATACACAAGGTAACATGCATTAATTAGCTGATGTAATATTATGACTAACAGATGGGATGCATAAAACAGTGCCAACAACACTTCAGCAGTTCTTATTTAATACGTTCACCTTTAGGAAAGTCATGAAGATTCAAGGATAATGTCATTACCTTTTGCTTTTATGTCTTCAAATGCTCTACTTTGATATTGATGTGAGAATTATGTTATTCAGGACATTGTCTTCATTTGTTCAGTCTAGTTGGTAAACTATGCCTGCAGTATAAAAATATTGATTATTCAGAGAAAAAATACATGTGTTCCTGTAATGCCTGAATTTAAATTTGAATCTTTCTAAGAACATTGCTTTACTCTTCATTTCAATCATAAATGTTGGTATAGACTTCAAATGCAGAAGGGAGCCTGAACTATGAAACCTTAATAGATGTCTATACTTAGTCTACTGTCCCTTGAAGAAGTTTCTGATATTTCTGAAACAAAAAAAAACGCCCTTGTTTTTACTGGCAGCTATTGTTGCATTACAAATAATCAAGGACACACATGGAGAAGAAGTGAATTTACAGAAATGGATTAAAATCTACTTTTTCTCAAAAGCTGTAGACAACAAGTAAGCTCCATGGATGATTTCCAAACATGTTTATCACACTAAAATCTTTATTAAAATAGCTCATGAAAACATTTGAACTTTACAGAAGTAAAACTTTGGAAAAAGGTTGCAAAAACGTTCAAATATGATCTTACCCAGTGACTACTAGGAACATCAAAAACACAAAATAAAACCTGGGAGTGGAGATCAGACTTTTCCCTTCCATACTGCAGCCCACAGACTACATGCAGGTTCCTCATGGGCTCCATGTTCCAGCTTCAGTTTGCACATTGACAGAGCAGGATGAATGGAATGCTCCTGTATCTTTTTGCTAAGTGGGATACTATTATAATTAGCATCAACAACCTCTTGCACGCAAATTACAGAATAGGCTACTTGAATTACCATTGACATAAAATCATACAAACAAAGAGTGTTTTGGGTTGGAACGGACCTTTAAGGGTCATCTAGTCCAATCCCCCTGCAGTAAGCAGGGACATCTTCAACTAGGTCAGGTTCCTCAGAGCCCTGTCCAATCTGACCTTGAATGTTTCCAAGGATGGAGCTTTTACCACCTCTCTGGGCAATCTGTGGCCAGTGTTTCACCACTCTCATAGTAAAAAAATTCTTGCTTCTCTTCTCCAGATTGAACAACCCCAACACTCTCAGCATTTATTCATAGCAGAGGTGTTCCAGCCCTCTCATCATTTGTGTGGCCCTCCTCTGGACTTGCTCTAACAGGTCCATGTCTTTCCTGTGCTAAGGACCATAGAGCTGGACACAGTAATCCAGGTGGAGTCTCACCATAGCAGAATAGAGGGGTAGAATCATCTCACTCAGCCTGCTAGCCACGCTTCTTTTGATGCAGCCTAGGATACAGCTGGCGTCTTGAGTTGTAAACACACCTTGCCAGCTCACGTCCAGCTTTTCTTCCACCAGTGCCCCTGAGTGCTTTTCCGCAGGGCTGCTCTCAATCCCTTCATTTCCCAGACAGTGCTGATACCAGGAGTTGCACCAACCCAGGTGCAGGACCTTGCACTTGGCCTTCTTGAAGGTTTACACGGGCCCACTTCTCAAGCTTGTCCAGGTCCCTCTTGATGACTTCCCTTGATGACTTCCCTTCCCTTGGGTATGTCTAGAGTACTCCTCAGCTTGGTGTTATCTGCAAACTTGCTGAGGGTGCACTTGATCCAACTATCTGTGTCATTGATGAAGATATTAAACAGCACTGGTCCCTGTAAGGATCCCTGAAGGACACCACTTGTCACTGATTTCCAGCTGGACATCAAACCATTGACCATTACATGACATCTGACTATTGATTAGAAAAACAAGTGAGAAGGAAATTGAAAGGAAAAAGGCTCATCTTTACAGAAAGGTACAATCTGGATTATTCTTCTATAAAAAGAATTAGTATCATACCTATAAAAATGGGAACTTATTATACTGGGTTTTTTTTAGCAGTCCTACAGTAGCTGTTAGTGGAGCTTGCTATCTACACAATTAAAATAAATCAAAGCCTTCCTGCTGAAAATTAATGAGTCTAGCTTGTCCAGTTTAAAGAAATTAAAAAACATTTAATGTTCAGATAGATTTTTCTTTTCCTTCTTTTTGCATGGAAGGTTAATTGGATTCATGACATTATCTGAAGGATGAAGACAACTGTGCTCAGTTTATGTTTTGTAAGCACTGAAAACCTTTCTGGACATATTAATGGGGATAAGTATGTTATATACAAAGAAAAGACTAGTAAGATGAACAATGGACTAAAATCCGTGTATATGCAATGAAGATGGCAAGGTGAAATATTTGGCTGTTACTGTTGGATTAGACCAGGTGAAGGTTGAGGAAACTGATTTACCTGCCTAGCAACGGAGACTGCAAACTGAATTACATGAAAGATACTGTAAGAGCAGCTTTGCTTACATTTGACTTCAAAAAGATGGATATGTGTTATGTTTTAGAGAAGGCTTAGATACCTAAATACCATGACAGAAGAGCTATTTTTCTACCTCTGTACTCTGAACTTGTCTAACTGTGTAGAAGTCTAAATGTGCATATTCTGCTTTAGCTCAACTATTTGTATATAATGTTTTATATTGATTATTGTAAAGTGTAGAATTATAAGGGTAAGTAACAACCACAGACAAGATGATGAAATTGGAGAGCTTTGTAAGTTAAAAACATCCTTAAAAAGCCAAAATTCTCACATTAGGATTTTCTATAATATGACCACACTAATGTAATTTTCTAGGTGCAACATGGTCCACAAAGAAACACTCTAAATACACATTTACACGCTTAACATTTTCCTTCAGAACCTCAGATATTTTAATATTTACATATAATAGTCCATATTTGCAGTGCTTCTGTATTGTGCACTATTAAATACTTAGGGAGAGATTGCACTGAAAATAAATGCAGACTTAAATCTGCTGCTAATTCAGTGGCAGCTTTCTAAAGGAAATTGATCTGGGAGCTGAGGTTGACCCAGACCTTTATGGAAAGCAGTACACTGGGTCCAGGGGACATCCAGGGAGCTCATCCAGGAGCAAAAGGGGACAGGGCCAAGGATAGGGCTGGAGACAAGTCTATCACATACTTCTGGTAGGAACATCCAGGAGACAAGTACCCAGAATGTGGGGCTGAAGTCCACTCAGGAGGCAGGAACAGAGAGAGCCCGCTCATGAGCTGATCTGAATTGGGGTACTGGGCACATGAGCAAGGGGCAGAGGATGAATGGGGAGACCCTAGGTGAGGCCTGTAAGGGCCAATTTATGTGCACAGGACCATGACAAAAGGTGATAGGAATTTTAAACAAAACAAAACCAAATGTCATCTATTAAGACAGTCTATTACTACAGAAGAAATTCTGGTTCATTCATACATATCAAAAGCAGGGCAAACCGTACTGAGAGACAGAATTACAAACTGAAAATTGACATGCTCATATTGCAAAACTTTGTCCCTAAATACTTAGTGAGATATTCATGGTAGGTTCTTATCAAAGAATATCTAACAAACCAGCTAAACAATACTATACGGCTTTCACATGTGGATTTTTTGTTGTTGTTGTTCTGGAGTTATTTAGGTGGCAACTGTGAACAGTCCATCTCAGTAGGCTCAACTGTGGAAGCTTAGGAAATGGTTGATGTACTGTTCTGCCCTAACTACTGCGTATGTTCAGAAACTGAACCAACAGACAAACTGAGTACATTTCAGTAATTTTTATATACACAAACAATGTTACAAAAATACTAGATACTTCTAATCACATTTCTTAGAGACCACTGTATAAAAAAGAATTTTTACAAGAAAAAGATTTTCAATTTTTGTACTCTTCCTTCATTCTATAGCAAAACAGTATGAGAGTTTGCAAGAATAGACTGTAAGATTCTGTGGTGAATAGCTGACCATATATCTCTGACAGTGGCCAGCTGTGGCTGCCTATTGAAAAAGTAGATGAAACACTAAGCTCAATGTGATCCCACCAATTCCAAGCCGTCAGTGAAAGGTCTGTGTGAGTTTATAGTTGAGCCAAACCTATTCTTTAGCAGCCATTCTTTGTAAACTTTTGTTGAGATTAGCTAGACATTTTCGAATTCTACTATATTGCTTTCAAGCAGGATTACCATAACTGCAATTAGTGTTCAAAATGTAGGTGCACCATGGATAGCACAATAATATCTTCTGTCTTGTTCTGTATTAATTTCCTGGTTATTCATAAAATTCTATCTAAATTTCTTGTTTACTGACAAGTATTTAGGTGATATTTTCAAAGAACTGTCCAGTGATTCCAAGATATGTTTTTACAGTCACAAAGGCTATTTTAGAGTCAATCCTGCTGTGTGTTTTCGGTATGCAGTACTCTTTCTCCTGACATTGTTCATCTTGCATTTCATCAGTTGGTCTATGATGTTACAATTTTGCTATATATTTAAGTTTTTAGGTTTCTGTTTTGATATGTCTCAGGATATTTTACAAGGTCATATTATTTTAAGTCTTCCAGAGACTTTAGATCTATAGGAGGAGGATCTAAATTTCTGCTGAATTGAGAAATTCCCTATTTTATGTTCAGGTTGTGAAGATGTCATCTATGTGTCTTACATACAGAAAAATTTTGGTACTTGGAATATATGGAATTATACAGGGAACTCAAGAAGATACTGTCACATTATGAATCTATTTTCATGTTCACAGCCATTATTCTTTGTTTAGAGAAAATATTGCTTGCTGACGGCACATTTGTGGGTTAATTTTGGAGGAGTATTGGCTTGAGTATGTTTGGATTGAAAATCTGAAGGTTGTCTTTTGTAGGTGTTTCAGACAGGTAATCATACTACCATGATGTGGGATATTAATATGCAAATTATATTGTCCATAGTAACAGAGGGTGTTGACATGTTATGTCAACAAGAGTTGACATAACAGCAGGACATCCACCATGTCTTGGAATACCTCACTCTTGTTAAGAGTTACAGGTTTCTGTGAGCATGATAGATATTCTGAAAATGTTGTAGTAGAAAATGACAGGACTGACATAGTTTTCTTGGTTGTGGATAAGTTTTCAACTGGTCAATCTAATTTCTCTGCATGGCTGAAAAGAACTGTAAAGCTATGTAGCTATGATTCAGAAAAATCTTTAATGGAGAGTGTTTAGTCTAACTCTTCTGTGAAATGCTATATTATTCTTACATAATTTGCTCCCTTGAATCACATTATCCCACTCATTAATATCCTTCCAACAAGTTTCCAAGATGTCCACTATATAAAAGTCAAGATGTTAAAGCAGATATTCTAATTAACCTAGATTCATTCCTGTAGTTCATGATTTAGTAATGAAATGTAGTCTTTGCCTGGAATATCTTGTTTTCTGTGACACAGAATTGGCTCCTAGAATTCTCACTGTGAAATTGAGAATATTTTTAAAGAAGTAAAATAACACACACCTGTATGGCATATATACATATCACAGCCTTTTGGTTTTCATTTGTGTGTAGCTTCTCATTTGGAGGGTTTTATTCCCTCATGTTTGAAACAATTCATGTAATCCAGGAGGACTAATCAGACTACTTATAAATTCTGGCTTTGTATAGTGGTTAAGAATTTGATGTGAACTGAACCGTATTACTGTATTTGGCACTTTTGAAATAAAACCTTTACGACATTTTTTTGGTATACTATAAGGATCTACACAGAATGGCTTTTGTTACATTCTGGTACTAGACAGAAGCTTAATTATGTTTTCAGAGTGAGGATCATCTGCTGTACATCATAGAAAGAGAGCTGCAGCAATATTTTTAGATTGAAAACACTCTTTGTAGTTTATATAAACTCCTAAATACCTCAGATTTCTTCCATGATGATAGTACATTGTAATTAAAATAATTTCCATAGTATCTAGGCACTTTGGGAGGTAATTTTATTTGTCTGTGTACAAAGACTGTGGGTAAGGTAAAATCTGGTAGATTGTAAGCAGTTTTGTCTTTCTTTATCCATATTACTAAAGCAGAATCTCAAAGAATTTGAGTTTTTTAGCAACATGGTAATAGGTGTGGAAAAATTTCACAATGGACTGAAATACAGCAACACACCAGTTCTGGCATCTATACTTCGTTCTCTCCTCCCTGTTTTCACAATATCTTAGATTGCCATGCCCATGTGTTATTACCATGACCAGTTTTCCCCCATCAGTCTTGATCAAAGATTAACAAAAGAAATAGATACATTATGCAAAGAAGAAAATAAATGCAATAGAAAACAATTACATCCCAGTTTTATTCATTATATCCCAACTGTTTTGTCTAACTAAATTATCTCTTCTCAAACCTCTGTCAGTTTCTAAATATTTTCATCTCTTTCTGGTGTATGTCTTCCCTGTATATTTGTACAGCATCCCAGACAGTAAGGTTGCTTATGAAATTGAATCATCTGTGCATAACTCCATGCTAAAAATGTTGAGAGTTATTAATAAATATTATACTCCCTAGAGAATATAGGGTTATATATAAAGCTTGCTTTTTTGTTGTTGTTGTTGGTTTTGGTTTTTGGGTTTTTTTAGGAAAAGCACTTCAAAATATATAAGCTTTTCACAAATCCAGTTCATGCTCTTGATACATCTGTGAGATTGTCCTATATTCTACCTCTTATTTTTATGCTGTAAGGAATAAATTATAGCTAAATCACAATAAAACAATTTATCAGCATATGCACATATATCCCATTCTAGCTGACAAGGTTACTCTTGTAACAGATAATGCTTAAAACAGCATCAGTAGCACATGCAGTAGAGCTGTAAAAAATGACAATAAATGTGCTACAGAAATGAAATTAATCCCTTTTTATCTAAAAGGAGATAAAAACATAATATGAAATCTCATCTTGACAGTGGTTTGGCCTTTAGCAGAATATAAGAATTATTGTTGTTGATGTTGTTACATGTATTACCCTTCCACACATTGATTTTTACTGCAGAAACTTTAACATAACTGAGAAAAACAAATATATGTATGTATGGCTAAAAGCTAAATCCTTATTTGAATTCTTATCAGTATGGATAGTAAGAACACGGCTTAGGCACTTTTAAAGACACTTAAATATTTCAGTTTTAAAATTTCCTTTATGGTACCACTCACAGAAGTTAAAGTTATAGTGTTTAATCCTGTTGTCTGAGGTCATTATGCAGAATGCATCTCTGCATATCTTGGAAAGACATTCTGTGCTTAGATATTAATGGCTGTGCAGTAGGTGATTTTGCAAGTTGTACAGTGATATTGCAGTATTACAAGAAAGCCTGTTTGAGCTCTATGCAGTGAAATTACAATAATTTGTAAAACAGAAGTATAATGATCTTTCACTATTCCTTTTGGTAAGCCACCAAGCTTGGAGGAAGTAGGTAATTCTGCAAATGCAGGTAACATGTGAGAACAGAGCATGGATTGATGCAGAGGAAGAAATGCATTACCAAAGGAGCAACAGCAATGAAGAAGGAAAGAGATGGAGAAAGAAGCAAAAGAGGAAAAAGCAAACAATAGTTACTGGGAAGAGGAAAATATCAGAACAGAGTGCTATTATTTTTAACATCAGATGGTGTTGCTTTCATCCAGATTATATTGTCTTTAAATAATTTTAGTTTAAAAGAGAAAATGGCTCCAATGGATTAAAAATTACCTCACTATTTTGCAAGTGCAGGTCAAATTACTTGTGGAGAGGCTGCATTTGAAAACACTTCTGTGGAAAAGTTCTGTTGTGATAATGGGTATGTATCAATATGGGAAACGGAATAATGAAGTTTAGTCCTGTACAGTAGAGAGATGGAGTATGCAGTTCATAAAGTAAAAAGTAATGGCTGGTTCAGACACTGAAAAAGAGACTGACCTTATATTTATGACAGTGCTAGAACCGGGAGTAAATCAAAGAGCACAATCCTTTACATATGCACTCACTTACATACTAAAGTTCATATTTGATCTACACGGTCATAGAAGCAATCATTCTTTATCCCTTTTTGGCCTTTCTCTCAAGTATAAAACAGAAGCATTACAATGAAAGGACAATTTATTTCTGCTATATGAAGACAATTATATTAGTGCTTAATTGTGCTTGAGCTCCTGTAGCTTCCATTCAAACTTTTCCTGGAGGTCAAAAATATTTAGCTATCTGCTCCCCATTTCACAGGAATTTACAATAGGAGGGCTGAAGGGAATACTGAGGCTAAAGGACATCATCATGCTAAGCAATTCTGCCAAAGGTGTTATCATGAACCTGCTGAATTTACATGTGTTTTATTTACACGGCAGAAAAGGAAAGTGAATTTAATTAGACGAAGAACATTCTGTGGGAAAAAAAAAAAAAATCCATTAAGAAGGACTGTTTAAACAAAGACCTCACAAAGCATTTACAACTTCAGGAGGAATATTTTTTTATTTAACTTCTCCTTTACTTACTATTTCTATGCTGTATAGGTCAAAATTGTTAATTTTGTTGTAAAAATAATTTCATTGTTTCCTAGACTATTTGGTTAACATAGAAATATTTTACTATAATTAACCAACTGTTCCTAATCTTAAAATAGAACTCATATCTTTTGGTGGATTATTGTGGAATATAATTTTCCCTAATCTGCTATGGTGACAAGTGTAATAAAAATAAAAATGTGAAGAAGAAAAATGCCCCATTAAGCCAAGAGTAGAAGTCAGAACATACAAGACTTTTCAAAACTGGAACCTGACATTCAGTTCAGAACCTTTTAATTACAAACCTAAAAAATGTCCTGGGTGCTCAATTGTCTTCATTAAATTACAGTAAACTCAAGGAAAACCACTGTGTGTGTAAGTATCTGGCAAAGATCAAGTTACTTTTGTAGGCATCTGAGTATGGATGTAAAAGCTCACCTTTAGGACCTAACCAAGAAAAAATACTAATAAATTATTTCAGTTCTGCTGCAGTATATTCTCAGGGTGCGTTGTGTGTGTTTCCTTTTTTTGTTTCAATCTCAAATTATTTGTTGTTCTGCTTGAAGTCTAAGCCCATGGGGATGAGGTTTTATGTAAGAAATTCATCTATCTCTTTCTCTATCTATTTTTAAGAAAAAATATCTCAAGACTCCACAGTTATAGAAAGGAACCTTTAAAAGAAACTATTAGAAAAACAACTGAAGGTCAAAATCCAGGGGAGCAAAAGCAAATAAAAATAGCATTAAGAAATTAAACCACATGATTTTAAAGCCATCTCATAATTCTAGGGGTGGGAATTACTCCCAATTTCTTAATATTTATCCTTATTCTACTGTGCTAGGCAAGTTATTTAACCTTTCCATACCTAACTTCTCTTCTGTATGCTGTAGCTGAAATAATAGTATTTATTCTTCAGTCAGGGTATTAGGAGATTTAATTTAATAATGCCTATGAAACACTTCATTAATCATAGAGAGAAAGTAATACAGAAGCATGGATTATTATCATTATTAATTAATTAAAAGAATCTCCCAAGACAAGAAAGGAATGATTATGGTCAGGTGATTTATTTTTTAAGGTATACTGTACTGTGACTTCTAAAGGAAACTTTGGGCAGCCTTGGAAGAAAGCACATTAAGTAAATTGTTAGTAGACTTGGATTTATAACCTCATTGAAATTTTCAGGTTTTTAAAAGACTAATTATTTCTTCTCTTCTGTTGAATTGATGAGTAATTATTATGCAAATTTTCTTGTATTTCTTTATGGGTAACCTTTGGACTGGCATTTTAGCTAAATATTATGTAAGATTATTGATAAAATGCAATTAAATAGTAACAGATGAAACGACAGCAGTTATTGCATATGTAAAATGCTCTCTGGAGTCTGAATAGTTTAAAATATGACAGGTTGGATACTTTGACAATAAAAACACTCAGTGATGTCTTCTCTTGTTCTCATATATACAATTAGTTTCCAAGCTGAACACTTTTTTTTAATGAGAAGTGAATATGCTATTCTGTGACAAATTGCAGTACTACCTAAATTACGTATTCCCTAAATAATAATAATTAAAATCTATTTTAAGGACATTTTGTCATAATCAATATCATTATTATACAGGAAATTAGAATATGTGGAGTGATCAAAATATCTTCTAATGTGCAAAATATCCTGTTGTCCTGACCAGCTCCCATGAAGCCCAGGCCCTGGACATAAGAGAAAAGGTCTGGAGAGAGGAAGACTTTTCCTTGGTAGAGGAGGACCAGGTTAGAAACCACTTAGCCAAACTGAACATCCATAAATCCATGGGCATATACAAGTGCTGAGAGAACTGGTAGATGTTATTGTTGTGCCACCCTCCATCATCTTTGAAAGGTCATGGAGAACATGAGAGGTGCCTGTGGACCAGAGGAAGGCCAATGTCATTCCATTCTTTAAAAAGGGCAAGCAGGAAACTACATACTGGTTGGTCTCAACTGAGTTCCTGGAAAGGTGATGGAACAAATCATGCTGGATGTCATCTCAAAACATGTGCAAGAAGACAAAGTTATTTGGAGAGGTCGACATGGAATCACAAACAGGAAATCATGCTTGACTAATCTGATGGCCTTCTATGTCATCATGGTCTGTCTAGATGAGGAGAGAGCAGTTGATTTCATCTACCTTGACTTCAGCAAGGCTTTTGACATTGTCTCCCATAATATCATCAGGAAACTCATGAAGTGTGGGTTAGGTGAGTGGACAGTGAGGTGGATTGAGAGCTGGTGGAGCAACAGGGCTCAGAGGGTTGTGGTCAATGGTGCAGGGTTGAGCTGAAGGCCTGTAACCAGCAATGTTTCCCAGGAGTCAGTATAGGGTCTGGAGTTATTTAACATATTAATCAGTGAACAGCTTTGCTGATGATACAAAACTGGGAGGTGTGACTGATGCAGCAGAGGGCTGTGCTGCCAACCAGCATGGCCTGGACAGGCTGGAGTGTTGGGCAGAGAGGAACAATTCTGTGATTCTGTTAAAAATTGCAAAGCATGAAAAAATCACTTCTGATCCTGCTACAGTAAACAATTGAGTTTATTGCTGCTAAATTCAGTAGACATTTTTACGTCTCTTCAGTATTCTAGAGCACCTAACTAGATACTGTTGCATTCAGAAGAAGTTTCATGAACTAGAGAAAGATTTAAAAACACCTATGGAGAGCCTTATCCTCTGAGTTTTGCCTGGATCTGCTGAACTTAGCTCCTGAACAGAGGAAAAGAGGGGAGCAAAATACTAGACCAAGAAGCTCTGGGGTGAGGTGAGATATGCTTTGAAGATCCACATATTTTGGACAGTGTCATTTCCTGAAAGCTCAACAGAACCTCAAACCTATCTGTTTGTAAGAAGTACTTATTGAGCAAGAAATTTACTAGTCTTCACATCACTGAGTTGTTGCTCAACACAGTAAAGCAAGTCCCTATATTCTTGAAACTATTTCACTTCTCATGGCACTGAAAATGATAGAAAAGTTTAGATCTTTTTTATTTACCATCTGCTTTCATAGCAATTTCTAATTTTTTATCCCTCATGGTCCTACTTTCAAGCTTGTTTGCATGATCATAAGAACTTCAGAGCTTATTTGGCAGCAAATAAAAAAGTTTAAAAACAGAGACTGTTACGACAGCGTGATTCCAGGACTTTAGTGAAACCTGTCAAATACTGGAAAACTTGAAACAAAATGTCCCAGACTGACAACATTGCCTAGGTATTGTGGTTCGCATCATGCTTTTTTCACTTTGCAATAATTTATCAATTTTTGTTAACACAACTGATGCATTCAGTTCATGTGTTCAGTTTGCTAGTTTTTTCAGGAAGATGAAAATATTACACTTCATGTCTTAGTCTTTGTACTACAGATAAATAAAATGCTTTTTGTGATCTCTGAAACTGTTCACCATTGACAAATAGGAGCTTTTGTTTCTGAGTTTATGAAGTCTAAGAGCCCTTTAAGCCTTGAAGGTATTATGTCATACTACCTGAATCTTGTTATCTAGGATGTGAGGTCTGCTCTTACTGACATGTCAAGAAGAACATTAAAGAACTAAGACAATTAAAAAGAGTGAAATAGTATTAGACTAGATAACTTTCTAAAACAAGGCCTTTTTGATACTTTCTGGGTAACTATTCAAGAACAACTTCTGTATTAACTTTAGATGTAGATATTTACATGTAAGCCAGACCATCCACTTGGCAGTTTCATTCTTTGTTCATAAAGATATCATAATAGGTTTACACGGCATTATGTTTGAAATCATTATGACAAAATATTTCTATATATATATGATATATGGCTAAATATGGTTAAATTGTAGTATCCAGTGTAATCACTGCTGTCAAGAGAGACTATGGCTTTTCAAGAGAAACATAATTCCTGAGAAGCAACATACTAGACCACGGAAAAATCATGTATCCCCGACTCTCAGGTAGATAAACAGATAGGCTTCATAATTCTTGTTATTGTTTTCACACTTCCCTGTCAAAATCTCTGAAACAGTGGACTCTTTGAAACAGGTTAGGATCTGCCTTGGGATAAATTCCTTTAAGCAACACAGAAAGAAAAATAAGATGGCATGAAGAAAGAGTTTTAAGACTTTCATAGCAAATACAGTTTGTGAAATGGAACTGCAAGTGATATTTTGGTTTTTCATTGTTGCACCCCATTACCACTGTTTCATTATGTCCCTAAACAATTTGATTAAGAAGAAACAGAATGGTAATATGTGGAGTAAACCCAGTGGTTCCACATCTCTTGCTCATCATTGTACACATTATTTGGAAGGCAAAATTAGTGTGTTAGAAGGGTGCTATTACACTCAGAACACTTCATAAATCACCTTCATCAAAACAGTAGTCTTTTCCTTTTCATTCTTATATACTACTGTTATTTCAAATTACAGAAGTCCTTTTTTTCATTTCCTTTTTTTTTTTTTCCCTTAGGCTGCTTTACACATTTGATTTTAAATCTGAATTTCTTAGTACTTACTGGATCATGCAGAATAACCTGCACAAAACAAAACTCTACTGCTGATCCCTTGTGTTGTCTGCACTGTTCATTAAAATTATCATTTCCCCCATTTTTAAAAGCAACACTTCTGTCACAATAACCTTGCACTGGGCATGGAGTGACAAAAATGTCAGAATAAAGCCTTTTTGAAAAGAGAAAATGAAGAGAAGGTGGTAAAACAAAACTGCAGCAACTTTGTGGATAATAGATAAATTCTCTTTCAGTTTCTGAAGATTTGGAAATGTTAAATTAAACTTACCATACCACCCATGCAGATATCATCTATGTCTGAAGAACTGTCAGTCTTTTTCTCAACTGTTGGTGCACATCCTTGTCTCTACCCTGAAAAGGAAGAGAGGTATGTCAGCATGCTGTTTAAGGAGGTCACTCATTGTGATTTTATTCTTTTTGCTTATTGGAGTTTTATGGAGGCTTGTAATATGCTGTAATAGGTCGAGGAATTCTAATATGTTAAGGAATGAACATGCTCATGAGATAAATGAGCCAGTTTACACTCTGCAGAATAGTTGAGTTTTGACTTTCTGCAGACATAACTGAGCATTAGTCAGACAAATTATTTTGAGCTGGAAAAGAAAATGAATGTATAATTTTTTAGAAATTTCAGAAATATTTTCATTATTTACATTTTCATATATAAAACCAAATAAGACTATTTCTCCTAACTTGGAAAATGTTTAAGGGATATCTTGGGTCTGTAAAAATGCCTTTAAAAAAAAATAGTCTTTTATATATATATTGGAACTGAATACTTTTGTGTCATTAAAACTATTCTTTTCCAGTTGAAATTTTCTGTTTAGATGAAAAACATTCTCTAGTGTGGAAAAAAATTCTTCAGACTCAGTGCTGCAAGCATCCTTCTTTTTTCTTTTAAAGAAAACTGAATGTCTGACAAGACTATGACTCAAGAAACATCAAGATAGAATATTATGCCAAGGTACAGAGACTGCTAGCAACTGCAAGACCATGAATAGTAGCCATATTTTATCTGTCTTGCCCTAGACTGGAAATAACCAGGAAAGACCTTCCCAGCAACTGTGTTCTCTTATATAAGTAATCATGCTAGAGTAAAATAAAGTTAGTTGAAAACAAAGGAAATAGCTATTTTCAAAAGTGGGCTAGATAAAGGACAAAGTATATTTTCAGTTCTTTATTTTCCTTGACATCATGCTAATTAGGTGAAAGAACCAAACAATTTAAGTTTTTACAGGGAAAATATCTACATTGTATTACTCTAAATGTTAAAATCATTTATTGAATGAACTTATCAAACCTGGTGATTTTTGTTCTATAGAGCTGTCAGAGTGATATTTAAAATGAGTGAATGTGGTCAGTGTATTAAAAAAAAATCAGGCATTTTAAGTAGCAGTATAGCAAGATTAAAGGCCAACCTTTTAGATATAATTGCACTTGAAAGACTGCCAATTAAGTAAAGAATTGCAACTACAGTGCTTATTGCACATTTCTAGATCTCAAAATACAAGTAGACGATAGGGGGTAGGGAAACTGTGTTCTTTAAGACAATGACCCCAGGGAGAGAAATTTGCAGATGCTGTACATTAGAACAAGCTAGTGATCCTAACATCCTTTCGAAATTTCTTGCCAGAACTGTATGTGGATAGAACATAAAGGTGCCTTTAAACAGCCTTTTTCCTTCCTGTGTTATGTGAAGAGTTGAAGGATGTTGCATCTTTGTGTCAAGCTGCTCCATAACTTCTCTCCTGTCATTTGTGGGTGCCTTCCTATATGGACAGAATGACCAAGACATTGCAATGCCTTTATAGGGCAGGGGCCTTCATTCAGGCATTCTCCAGATTTTTTGCTTCTCAGTATGCTATTGGAGACCAAGTGTGATATTATTTAGAAATGCGCAAACAAACAACCAAAGATAAATAGTGGTGATTACAATAAAAGTAATGGTTGTTTATAAAGGAGACTGGTATGTCAGCTACTGATACATAGGCACAAGTAGTTATGCAGCCCTGTTAAAAGCCAGTGCTAGCGTGGAGGATAAACCTCTCCCTTTCCCACAAGCATATTCCTTGCCCCAGTAAATCTATCTGTGACACAGACAACACCTAATAGTCTACCAGAGATTTCAACATTAGCATTTCAGAATAATTAATCTTGTTGATAATCCACAATTCTTTCCACTGAAATGGGGAGAACTTAATTGATAGCTTGAGGTTTCCATGCTCTGTATTCCATAATGTAATTCATCTATATTCTCTTGGCCCCTTGGAACACATATCTCCTAGCGAGCATTCTTATTAGGAATGACTAAATATCACCACTGCTTCATACTCATTTATGCTACTATCAGGCGACCCGCTTAATGCAGTTGTAAATAAGAAAAGCTAGTAGCTATAAAACTGCAGGACAAATCCTCAAGGACAACATTACCTTTGACAAACTGGCAAAATACTTAAAAAGCTTGAAAAACTGTAGTTGAAAATCCATAAAAATGAAATCGTTAGCTTTAGTGTTATTCTAAAAATATATTTTCCTTCTGTATTGCACAAATTCCTCTCCCTTTGTATTGCTCCATATTCTTTAAAGTGACATTTAGCTAATGTAGCAAGAAGCCACAGCTGTTTGAGAGGGATGTGAGACCACAGCCCACAATGTTTTAAACATATGAAAACTGAAGACCAAGGATGAGGACTGATCTGCTGGGTCACCAGATATTGTTCTTGGAATGTTCCAGAGAATCAGTTCCTTGATGACTAGAGATTTTTTTCTTTATTTCTAGCATAAATTTATCCTTAGTTAGTGCTTACACATTTGTTTTCATGCCAACAATATGCTTTGACTTCTATAGCTCTTTTTCCTCTAAGTGGTTACCCAATGATGTACTAAAAAAAAAAAAAAAACAACCCACTCATAGCAACTCTCAGTCTGCATTTGTTAAAAAGGAGAAGGAAAGGGGGAAAGGGAGAAAGGGGGAAAGGGAGAAAGGGGGAAAGGGAGAAAGGGGGAAAGGGAGAAGGAAAAGGAGAAGGGGAAGGGGAAGGAAAGGGAAAAGGAAAGGGGAAAAGAAAGGGGAAAGAAGAAAAGAAACACAGACTCTTCAGACCTCATAAGGATTTTTTTGATGGAGAATGTTAATTATCTTTAGTTCTGTCTGTTACATTTATTATTTTATAAGTATATAATTTATATATATATGTATATATTTTATATATATATACAAATGCAATTTAAGTGTCCTCTTTAAAAGCAGTTCGAAGATACAACTACAGACAAACAGTTGTCTGTTTTCATAAGTCTTTCCACCCTGATGTACATAGAGAATAAGCCACTGGAATAAAGACTAAAACATGTCAATGAAAATTATAATGAGCAGTTTTCAGTACACACACATATACTGCACATGAAAAATAATGGCCAGAGTTAGAATTAAAAGTTTTTCTAAATCTCAGATGTGCAAGAAAAATTCTGCACCTTTAATAAGTAAAATATACAATTAGTTCTGCAGCTCTAACTATTATTTAACATGATCCATATTGCACCCTACTGTTTGACCCTGAAGCATTATGAAAATCAAAAGGAACATGTATAAAATAGCATATTTTGCTAATAAAAACAGAGCATGATACATAAAATACATGATTGTGTAAGATTTTCATAATAATTTTGGGGTCAAAATATGTTGGTACCATCTTGTTATTCTCCCTATTGCATAAAAGTATAGAGAAAGTTGGACATTATTTTTTAAACTTTCTCTCTTGTAGCAGCAATTTAACGCTAGATTTTAAACTCACATGAATTTTCAAATCAGTTTTTCAGATCAGTGTTCAGAATGAAAGGCACTGACTAACAGCTGTAGAGTTGTCAAAGTGAGAAAACAGTACAATATAATTTTTATCTCTGATTATGACACGCTCCAGTCCCTTACTCATGTTAGCAGCCTGTTGCTGGAGTCTCTCCTGTAACTCTGTATCTCTCTTATACTGGGCAGTCCAGAACTGACACAATTGTTCAGGTGTGAAGGTAAAAATATTATACATGCAAACATCAATCAATTTTATTACAGAATTTGTATGTAATAATATCTTCATTTTTATAACTATTGTATGTGTCACAGTGCAGAGGTTGTCCTGGCTATGAGTAAGGCAGTACTTTTATATGTAGAACTGACACAACAGGGACAAGGGTGTTCATCAAACAGTCTGTGTGCACATATGCAGCTAGGAAGATAAAGACAAGGATTTTAGGAAAAGTTATAATTGTTGATAGATAGGTTCATACCTCCTAGACTGGTGCACAGGGCTATTTTTGGCTTCGATTTGTTGTTGATCTCTTAAACCAGGGTCAAAGTTTTAACCCTAATATGAAAAAGAAGCTTCAGCAGTCTTTTCCAGGTAGGTGGGGTGGCCTAGATCACGTCAGCCGATGTGATTCAGGTTGTAAGAAAGACAGAAATACTTATTGCATAGCGTAAGGACAGAAACAAGAGAGAACATAAATTATTGATACACCAACCACAGAAAGGGATGTTTATAAATCTGCATTACTGATTTAATAGTTGAAATTACAATAAAATATAGCAATTAAGAAAAATTGCATTTGAACAACTACCAATAATATGTTTCCAATTAGAGTAACTAATTTTTCAAACTCGTTATACGTTTCTTCTGATACGTATGTTTAAAGGTTTACCCTGTCAAAAAGAAATACAATTAGCCACTTATCATTTTAAATAGGAATTTGAAGACATGGTGATGTTTTGAGTTTCAGTGAAATCCATTTTTTTAATTTAAAACAATCCCTCATGAAAATGGTATTTAAAGACCTGCCTGATTAATTAACAGGAAACTTGTCTTGCTTCCTCAAATTCTGCTTTGAAAACTCCTATTCTTCTCTTGGTGTTTGCAGGAGGGGGAAAATATAACAATAACAGTTTAACTCCAGTAACAGATGTAAATACTGCTTTCTTCAGGAGCCTCAGTGAGAGCTATGAATCAGGAACCTCTGCAACATCTATCTTCAGAGTCAACAGATCACTAGCCAGCCCTTTTGACAGCTCTCTCAGTAATGATAGTTCTTGTCTAATTCTTAGAAGCAATCTGTAATGCAGAGTCTTCCCTGAAAGTCTGATACATTTATTTTCAAAACAGACATGTGAGGTAATTTAGAACCACAGTTTAACCCTTCCCCTTTCTGCACTGCAGTAGGATACAACTGTCAGCCATCAAAATCCTGATTTCCATAGTTGCCAGTGCTCTTTTCTTTACACCTGATAAAACTCATAGCTTTTATTTTGATCTAATATTTCATTAGAGTTTATTTGTTTCATCATCTTCATACACAAGGAATAAATATTACAAATATATCTTATGTATAAGCCACTAGTAAATACTTAAGTAGATAAAAATCATGCATTCAAGACTCTCAAATTTGCATTGTATCTCTGAACTGAAATATAAGTAAAGCAGATGTAAAATCTCCTTTCTCAGTTCCAGAGATTTTATGTCTGTTGGTGAAAAAAAGACAGCAAAAATTTTCATCCTGCTACATTTAATGACCAAACTTTTTAATATTAACACTTTCTGGGAAAGAATTATTTCAGAGTAGGCTTGTTAAACAATGTGTAGATAACTACAACTAATGTACACAGTTCATAGATTCATAGATAGTTAGGGGGTGGAAGGGACCTAGAAAGATCATCTAGTCCAACCCCCCTGACAGAGCAGGATCACCTAGATCACGTCACACAGGAACGTGTCCAGGCGGGTTTTGAACACCTCCAGAGAAGAAGACTCCACAACCCCCCTGGGCAGCCTGTTCCAGTGTTCTGTCACCATTACCATAAAAAAACTTTTTTCTTATGTTTATCCTAAACCTCTTATTTTCCAACTTGCTCCCATTTCCCCTTATCCTAACATTGGATGACACCAAGAAGAGTCTGGCTCCATCCTCCTTACACTCGCCCATAACATATTTATAGACATTAATGAGATCCCCCCTCAGCCTCCTCTTCTCCATGCTAAAGAGACCCAGCTCTCAGCCTTTCTTCATAAGGGAGATGCTCCACGCCCTTAATAATCTTGGTGGCCCTGTGCTGGACTCTCTCCAGTAGCTCAATGTCTTTCCTGAACTGGGGTGCCCAGAACTGGACACAGTATTCCAGGTGGGGCCTCACCAGGGCGGAGTAGAGGGGGAGGAGAACCTCCCTCGACCTGCTGACCACACTCTTCTTAATGCACCCCAGGATGCCATTGGCCTTCTTGGCCTCGAGGGCGCATTGTTGGCTCATGGTCATCCTCTTGTCCACCAGGACCCCCAAGTCTTTTTTCCCCAGAGCTGATCTCCAACAGATCAGCCCCCAGCCTATACTGATACATGGGGTTGTTCTTCCCCAGATGCAGCACTTTACACTTGCTTTTATTAAATTGCATTAAATTTCTCCCTGCCCAGCTCTCCAGCCTATCCAGGTCACGCTGGATGGCAGCACAGTCTTCTGGAGTGTCAGCCACTGCTCCTAGTTTTGTATCATCAGCAAACTTGCTGAGGGTACACTCTATCCCTTCGTCCAGATCATTGATGAATATATTGAACAGTATTGGACCCAGCACTGACCCTTGGGGGACAAATAAAAAAAGTGAAAAGTCTATTTTTAATTACAATCTATTTTTTTAAGTCTATTTATAATTATATATATATATATATAATTAAATGCCTGTTGGTGAGGTGACTGCCCAGCTGCCTCATGGCCACCCACCCTAGAGAGCAGCACTGCTCCTGCTGCCTCTGATGTCTTGACCAGCTACTCTGCCTGGACAGTCACAAGTCTTGGGCATCTCCTAAGGTGAAAAAAACCTTCTAAGCGCAGTTAGTTTTCACTGCAGAACTGAATTCTTAAATGGTTCTTACTAAGAGCAAGTGTGTTTTTGTGTGGCCATTAGCATAGGGGACTCACTAGTTCTCACTGTGCATACTTGAGAAATTAACCCCATGCTACTGATAATAAATACATTTGTGAATCTCATAATTAGACTTTTCTGGTTTTTATGAATTTGATTGTTCAGTCTGATTTTCCACAGAGAGCAAGGTGCAGAAGGCAGCCTGCAGAGTAGTGCAAAACTCTCATAAGGAATCAAATCTTAATTAGGCTGACTTATAGAAACATGCTACAGCAAAACAATGTGCCCAGCCCAGTGGCTGGTGGGCTGTCGCTGTAAGGCAAGATTACAGGGATGCATTTTCCTCCAGTTTGGGGTTTCCCTCCTTCTCAGGTGAAGGAAGATCTAATTCTGGGATCTCAGTCCTGCGATGGCTGTCATGTGGCAAATTGATATACTTTCTAAAGCAAACATTGAGGTATTTATCACAATTCAAAAATGGAGGTCCTTTCAACATGTTCAGGGAGTGTCACTTGCTATAAACTTCAAATTTAGTTTTAAAGAATTACATCCTTGTGGATCTTAGCTTAATAAATGTTGTGCTTTAAACATGTAGTCCTAAAGCTTGCATTCTCCATGTACTGAGGCAGTTGGTGATTCCTTCTAGGCTGTTTTGAATTTTTACTAACCATTTTATTTTGATGTCTCAAGAAATCTGGGAAACGCTTCCCATGTGTCTAAAGACACGTCATTAATTTCCCTGTGCATCTTTAATAAAATTAAAATACTTTTGTGTCTCTGGTTTCTGAAGGATATGTTTCTTTTTTACATATAATAATGACTCAAAGGGATCAAATGCACAAAGTAAACAGGAAGTTAGGAAACAGAAGCCAGAAATTCTTGAAAGAAATTGGTATTGAAGTAAATTTGGAGAAGTGATCATTTTGAATGTAAATTAAATTTTTAGATAATGAAGTCTTCACTGGTACTAGCATAGGGGACACTGATTTTGGTGTTTGTAAGTCTATATTGTAAACTCCATTGGTTTGGTCCATCTGAAGCTTACTTCCTCCAGTGCATATATAAAGCATAGACCTATTTTTCACATAGAGATTGTAAAAAACATACTAAATTCTGCCCTCATATAGAACCAGTGCTGGAATTCTAACCTGCACAAATAGAAGCGACTTTTAGTCAGAACTTGGAAATATCCTGCACATTATGGTTAATTGGAATGATCTGTGACCTCAGTCCTTTAAAATAAGGACCCAAGTTATAATAGAAAATTAAACTAGGACTTTCATTAACTATATGATAGCTATTGATTTGTATTGCCTTCCATTCTAAGCCAATTATATATTTTCATTAAGAAAAAAGGCATAAAATATGCCTTAAATATCTTAATCATCTACCTTACCTTTTAATTTTACTCAAGATGATCTAAATCATTAATCAAAATTAAACTTTTACAGTAGAGTTTATAGTTTAAAACACATACATTCTTTACTATAAGGGGGACAAATACTATGTCTTCTCCCTCTCTATATGCTCTGCTATTTTATCGTCATTAGGGAGATAAGCATTAAAGGGATAAAACCTAAATCTATACATAAAGCAGTTATTTAACACAACATAAATGATGTAATTCATTAGATTCTACCTAATTTAAGGCATCTAAATGATATTTCAAGAGACTGTTTAGCCAAATAGAATACTGATTCTTACATTCATACAAGTCTTATGTGGAATTAATTTGCCTGTATTTGAAAAACAAAGTGAATTTTTCTAAAAGCTGATTTACAAAAAGCTAAGCATTTCATGAAAATTTATAAACTATAGAGATCACATGAAATGTTTATTTCCTTACCCTGTTTTTTTTAAAAAGCCAGTGTCCAAGACCAGCACAATAGAAATAGTTTATTATATGCATGCAGTTCTGTATCATGTCTTCATGAAAAAGAATTTTATGAAGCACATAGAACTTTAAATCCATGTTTTGTCATGTTAAAGGAGTACTGAAGTAAAACACGCAAAGGTTTGTAGAATCTTGTTATTTGTGGATTGCAGTAATTCAGGGATCCATACTGGGACTGATGGTGTTTAATATCTTCACTGGTGACACAGATAGTGGGATCAAGTGCACCCTCAGCAGATAACACCAAGCTGAGTGATGTGGCTGACATACCTGAAGGAAGGGATGCCATCCAGAGGGACCTGGACAAGCTTGATACATGGTCCCGTGTGAGCCTCATGAGGTCCAACAAGGCCAAGTGCAACATCCTGCACCTGGGTTGGGGCAACTCCTGGTATCAATACAGGCTGGGAAATGAAGGGATCGAGAGCATACCTGCATAATGAGTAGAAGAATTTTAAATTCTTTAAAAGCCTGGACTTTTCTGTTTGTAAAAGCCTATTTAGGAATTATCACTTAGACCTTATGAATAATTACCACTTCAGTTTGATGAAACCCCTAAGTATGCTCTTAAATTTAAAAGTGTCATGGATTTTAATATTCCTATGCTTTATCTCAATCTTTAAACTTCTGTTAAGCCAGAAGAATAGAAAATCCCTTAGATTAAAGGCAAACAGGCAAACAATTGTTTTTAAAATTATTTTTCCACTTGACAGAAATTTCTGAGTTTTAGTGCAATACTTCAACTCTGAAAAAAAGTCACCTTAAAAATCAAATTCACTTTCTCACAATACTGAAACTGTAAATTGGTGACATTTAAGAGGAAGATGTATTTGTTACTTTACCTCAGTTCAATGTCTTTGAAAGGTTTTTGGTGTAGTTTCTTGGCTTATTTTCACTTGCAATACACTGTACCAAACAAACAGTGTTTTTTAGCAGATCATCAGTAGACTCCCATATACTTGTGCAGGGACATATGCTGTTCAGCATATTAATAAATTATATAGGGAAGGAGATGAATTACAAAGAAATTTTGCTGATGCTAGTAAGTTATTCTAGGTAGTGAAAATGAAACCTGGCTGAAATTCTGCAGAGCATCTCCTGCTATTGAGTGACCAAACAGGAAATCCAAAGCTGGGAGGTGATGGGTGTATGGAAGAAGCTGAGCCCTCAATTTTATATGTGCAGAATCATAGAACTGTTCAGGTTGTAAGAGGCCTCAGGGGCATGTAGTTCAACCTCCTGCTCAGAGCACTGTCTGCTGTGAGATCAGAGGTCAACTATGATATTGGTCACTCAGAATCACTACCCAGATCATCCAATCATTTGTCCTGACTGTTAGATATTCAAGACAGGATTCATAATTCTGTTACTCCTCTTGGGATTCCAGGAGTGTGCTTCTTTTGTCAAACAATATTATTCAAAACTATAGTGTATGTTACATTGTCAAAAGGGTCTGACACAACATTGTAGATTTAAAGCAGGTACACTGAAACTTTCTGAAATCTTATATACAATGTAGAATTTCATGCCACTACCTTCACATTCCCATTTTGATGTGATTTTTTTTGTCTTCCTTTTTTTTTAAATTTCAAGGTATATTCCATAGTATAAAGCATGTATTTGCTACTGAGTTCAGAGAAACATTGACTATTAGTGTAAGCATTTCTTTTGAAAGCACATTTGAACCCAGTATGCATGGTGCCTAAATTCCTGTCAGGTCTCAAATGTTAAATTATTCTTAGGAAGTCTAGCAAGCTGACATATCTGTAACTTAAGGTTCATAAAATTAGAAAAGCCAACAAGGAGCTTCCATACAACACAAAGTGCAACTTCACTCATGATGTTTCTGCTTTCACAAAATAAATAGTAGTTTCCAGCATCCTCAGTGCAATCTACGCCACTGATAATCATCTGTATGAAAAATATAAAAATGAAGGTCAGATCACTCTGTATATGAAAATAGGTGAGTGATCTATGTCAAATGAAACAAATACTTCAAAATGTGGACTAAATGTTGCTTGGCAGCAGAATGTTTGACTAATGCTGGGATGTCTATGAGACTTACCCAGTTGTTAAAACAGTGCTACTTAAAAGCAGGAGGGAAAACATGGTAGTAACAGTAAAGAACATCTCAAAAATCATTACTTAAACATCCCACACTCACCAGTTGGTCCTGAAAAAAACAATAATTGTGAAACAGTAGCAGCTTTAATTCACAGTCTATTTTCATTAAGATAGCAGCTGCATTTGTGGCAGATATTAAGGTGGACATTATAAGAATTTAATTTTCTTTTAAGTTTTAGATTCATTTGATAATTCAGTTTACGAAAATAACCCAACCCAGAAATATTTGCTCCATTCAAGTGCAATACAGATATCATATTTCTTATCCAAATCACTGAAAGATAAGAAAACTGTGAGTAAATGAAATACTTTCTGTCCACTGTTTTTTAGCCTATACACATACAAATTACATCTAATTTCCAGGCTGAGACTAAGAAATCAGGTAATTTTTAAGGCTTTGAGCTGTTGGAATATTTGCATTAATCCAGGAAGGTACTGGATCTCCCATAACCAAAATGAACACTGGACAAAGTTCTGTTACAGGTCCAAATCCAAAACAAAACAATTTTAATGGACAAGTTAGTTAGAAAGACTTTAGTACACATTTTTGTAAGACATTTTTTCTACCTTGCCTTCTGGAGTTTAAGATAACATTCTAGCCCTAGGGCCCTGGGCCTGTGTAGAATTGCTAAAAATAGAACAGTTCCCCTAAAATGTGTAATCTAAATTTATCTCCATAATAGTGAGCTTGTGTATTTCTAGCTGCCTGTCTTGAAATAACTAAATATGACCCAATTTAATAAGCTAAGAACATTCTGAACAATTTCCCTGTAGAGTATTTTAATTTTGTTTTAAAAAAAATCAAAGTTGCTTTTGAAATGAGATAGCGAGTGGCTTCAGAGTAATGCTTTTCTATGGAGTTGTAAAATGTATCAAAAGATAATGCATTCCTATAGATGACAAAAGTATGCTTTGTGCACCATGACATAAATTGCAGGGAGATTATACTGTCACTGTTAATAGAGAAATGAATGGTACCAGAAGTTATCTCTTTGAGTTTATTTAAGGAAACTTGGTTTGCACTTCTTAATTTTTCTTCATAATTATTTTATGTATGTCTCAATTAAGAAGAAAATAAACATTTAAATGCATTTCTGGAGAAATTATCAATTCACAGTTGAAATGGACAAGTCATTCTTATCTAATGCTATATCATAAACAACTCTTCTAGAGCGATACTCACCTTAGGTAAGGTATTGCAATACCTAGACACAGCAAGATTACTAAAACCTGAAAATTTGATTTGAGCTCTGAATCTTGTTCCTGGTATAAGTTTTATATTAGCAAGTGTTCACTATTACTGTGATGTATAGTAGGTATTTTTGATGTTTCAGTTGTTAAGTGACCATATGTAAGTGCATGTATATACAGCAGAACTATCCAATCACAGATTACACACATCAGTCACTCCAATAGCTTCACTTCCAACATCAGTAGGGAGATGAAATCATCACAAGGAAAAGCAATAATCTGAGATAACAGCAAACGTTTTGCTCTAAATACAGAACATTCTTGTCATGTACACTAATCTCTTTTTTCATAGGAGGAGGAATCTTTGCCTAGGTGTATTACCCCCACTCCTTGGGTCATTTTTCAAGCATTTCTAGCCCTGCACAAAGAGCATCTGCCAGTAAGACATATATAGTTTAGAAGTATAATACAGTTATTTGTTGACTGATGCACACAGAGATATCTAGGATTTAACAAGCTACTAGACTAAGCACCAATATGCACTCTGGAATGATAAGACACTCAGAGACTCTGCTGGCTGGGCAGGCACCAGTGGGGAGGGTAAGGGCAAGCTTCCAATGCCCCTGAAATGGATCCTTTTTCACTGACTGCCTTTTTTTCCTTCAGGATTTTATACAATTCCATGCTGATGTTCTTCCTCTTGAAACTTTAAGCTACTAATGATCCTATCCCAACAATCCTACTCTTGTCTGCAGTTTTACCTTTCTTAACTTGCATGCCTCTGCAGACTTCCTCTCAACTTAGCAGTTTCCTCAGAGGTCTGAGCCAAGGTTGTGATGCTGAGCCATATCCAGTCTCACAGCTGCACCCTGTGAAGAGTGAGGAGGTGGTTACAGAAGGGGTCACAGGGATAGGCGTGTACGGTACAATTCAGTACATAGCCAAAGACAGCAGCAAAAGCAGGCCTAACCTCAAAAAAGTTGTTAAAACTGCATGGCTTTCCAAAGTCTGCTGACTCCACTTTTACACCCTCCAGATCCATAAAACACTGCTGTAGTTTACTTCCCACCTTGGTGTCATCTACCCCTGCATACACACACTGAATCTTTTTCAAATGTGAGGAGACACCTTGCCCAGAGGCCCAAATCCTGTGTTTCAGCATAACTGATCTTTTACTGGATGCTATTATTTCTGTTTCCAATAGTGTCATGTCCACTGCAGTAGCAGAGATTAAAGACTGTATGGGAAAACATGGCTTCATTCCTTTCCCTTCAAAGAAGAGAAATAGAAAACATTTTTATTCTCTACTCACTGTATGACAAAGATAGTTTGGAAGTAATGAGATCTTTCTTCCTTTCACCTTTTTCATTTCTAATAGGAGGAAAATGGAAATTCTTTTGGCAGAGATGTCAGTCATCTCTGAGATGACTGCATACCCAGAGCTGCTGAAAGCAGCATAAACATATCATTATATTTCTGATTAAAAATTTTCTAGATAGTGAAGGACCAGTAGTTTATGATCTTCTAGTTAGTTCTACAGTGCCCACCCTTGAAAAATTATTAAAGATTGACCATAATGAGTTTAGCAGAGAGTAGGTAAGTGGATCACACTCCCCAAAATACAGAGTTTAAAACAATTACGTTAATTCCATCGGGTAGTTTTCATGCTGATTCACTGTAGCAAATACAGGTGAAAAATTAACACTATATCCCAGACTCACGTGCCTGTCTGAGAGTCAGAATGCAGTCCAGAGACTGAGGGAACTTTGTGCAGCTATTGTGTCATTATCTTCATTATATAGGAAACAATTTTGCATGTTTGCAGGAACATCTAAATTCACAAATGAAATACAACAACAGGCCAATTAATTTTCCATACTTTATCCCTTCCTAGTTTTAGCAAATGCCAGACACTTCAGACAAAGACAATTGTACAAACAGTACTTTCCCAGAGGAAGACAGCAACTTCAGTTCATGTGTTTAGCTCTTCTTACAGGCAATCAAATAATTATTGTATTACGCTTTATTTTATGTCCATCCAATTAGAGTTGGTTTGGACATGAGTAAGTGTTTATTGACTAAGTCAATAGTCTTTAGCCTTGTTACAGTGCATATAAAATAGTTACAAGAATAAAATCAGTTGTTATATTAACCACCTGCAAAGAATGGTCAGGCTAAGCTTTGAGCTAACATTGCCTCATTAGGTTATATTCAGATTAAGAAGTAGACAGGAACAAAAGGAAGTAATTTTTTTCAAAATTAGTCTTCCATTTCCTCTCCACACTTTAGATTAATTAAAATTTGCCACTAAAAGAGCCAGACAGTGCAATTAACTTTTACAGCAACCATATTAAAGTTTTTGAAAATCGAGCTTTGACTTCCCCATAAATCCCAGGGGTGGTTACAATTAAATTAGACTTTGTCATCTGAAATAACAGAATGAGATATATAATATGCCACACACTCTCTGGTGCAGGAACCCAGCTAATCAAGAGAGTGACCTAGCATATTGCTACTTCAAAAATGCAGTATCAGTACAGCTGCACTCATATGTCTGGAAACACCTCTCTAAAGAGAATGTATGCATGTAAAGTTACCTCATGTTCCTTCTCCCCGACATCACCACTGAGCTCGAGCAGAATGAACAATGTATGACAAACAAGTTACAGGATGGATTTTGCCTCTTGTCCCCTTCCACTTAAGGTATGCCAATGGTCATATTCCTTCCATAGGTATAAGGTACTAAATAGAATGTGAATAATTCCCCTCCTCTGGTTTTCTATTCTGAACAAATTGACAAAAAGTAGCCTTCATTGTATTTTTAGTGGACCACTCTTTTCTTCTTGAACACAACTGTTAGAATATCACTGTATTTTACAGAAAATTTCCAAATTAACAACTTGTTAACAATTATTTTAGAAACTGGGTAAGTCATTTGGCTTGGATATTTTTCTGAGAGAGTCTTTTGGTTTAACGCTGAGTCATTGACAAGACCAGATGAGACAAGTCTATTTGCTTGCATCTGCTTTATACATAATGGAGTATAACTTCGCAGAAATAAATTTGTAAGGCTGCTAGGAGTATATCCTGGCCTCTACAGCAGAAAATTAGCTATATGGAAGGATGAAGCCAAAATGATGAGCCGAAGGCAACCAACAGGGAGCAGTCTAAGTTCATGCCAAATTCCACTGCCCTATGGGAATTAGGTGAAGAAGAAGAAATCTTTGCACTTTTTTTTATAAAGCAAGCAAGAAACATCAGGTATTTCATTCAAAATACAACGAGAAAAGGATTGTGGAGATAGTGTAACCCCCAAGCAGTACTCATCATGTCCAAAGCTAGCACTGCTATTTTGCAGCTCACAGGACGGTAATCTACCTTTCAGGCTAAATTATTCAGAAGTAGAGAAGTTTGAGAGGAATACTCTCCTGTTATTCAATTAATGTTCTATTGATTAAGCTATTCAGTTAATATTAACTTAGGCACAGAGAGATGTGAATGAGAGTTAGGCATGATATACCTGTGCTGACCTACTCATCACATGCAAGAGTGAAGTGTGTTTCAGTATGGCCGGAAATAAAACTTTAAGCTTCTGGACAAATGTACAGATATTGCACAGTGAATTCTGCAGCGAATTACAGAAATCTGAAATAAAGCAACAGTTCTGGCTTTGAAAAAAAAAAATAAACAGGACTTAGGAAAGACAATCTGCATCTTGAAAAATCTCCAAGAAAACAGTCAGGTGTTATAAGTGCTTTTTAAGTAATTTGTATTTAAATATTTACATTCTGATCCACTTAGCTGGTTGTTGTGTCGTTTTGTTTTGTTGGGTTTTTTTTTTTGGGGGGCGGGGGGGAGAAGAGTCATTTGTTTGTTGTTGTTTTCTGAATCACTAACATGTATTCTTGTGACATTAGGCATGGAATGTTTCTTAGAGAATCATTTCCAAACTTTTAGGACTATGCAACTGCACATGTCTAGTGCTCATGTTCCCAGTCCCCACTCAGCTGCCTTTCTTGGTATTTTCTTTTAATCTTGTTATCAGAAAATAAGTATTCAAATCCTGCATTCCTTGAATATCAGTTTTCTATGCATGTTTCAGAAACAACTATTTCTTGAAGTTGCTTTTCCTGCTAATGTAAAATAAATAATATCAGGGCACACCAAAGGTAAGTTAGTTGCCTAAGAGCTGTTAGTGCAATTTTCCCAAAATATTCTCATTGGAAGGACATTTGCTTGCAATTTGGATGCTAAATATATTAAAGACAGACTGTTGCAAAGGAAGTTTTCTAGAGCTGACAGTGAGTGAGTGAAATGAAAGCCAAATACAGCAGAGGTTCAGTGTGTTAGTTTCATCACAATGACATTACAGTCCAGATAGATGCAGATACCTAAATGTCATAGGTGGAAAATTAGAGAGAAATTTTACTGCAGTTTGACCTAGGCAGCTCTCTTTCTATCAAGACATCAGGAGAAAGCACTGAAAATTGGTATTAAAATTTAAAGAAAAAAATGTATTGTAATTCCTGCTTTGACAAGAAAAATACCAAAAATATGCATCTTTGTTTTCACTCATTTTAGTATGAATATTTGACACTTTGCAGATTATGGATTTTTTTAACAGTGGATTTTTTTTTTTACAGTTTTTATCTATCACCCCTGAAATTATATAAATTTATGGCACCTGACACATTTCTCATGCTTTGCAGTATCTGTTTTCATTTCTGTAGTATCTGCAATGAATGGCAATATATGATCAGCAATACAGCACCTTCAAAAGAACCATAAACAAGCACTTAGAACTCAATGAAAGATGATACCATTTTCTAGTGGACAGAGTGCTTAACTCCATTAGTGTCATAGGTTGATTAAATCATCCTACATCACATTTCAAATGCATTGCAACCAATTAAGTCAGCCCCTTGTAGCTCAATACATCTTTACATTGCTGTGGTTGTAAGGATGCTGTGAAAAAAATTCTGAGATAGCCTGTAAGTGAAATGGCTTATTGTGATATAGTTATGCCTAACAGTTCTATGGAAATAAATGTGATTAAAACATCTCCAATCACGTGTTTTTTGTTTAGAAAATAACTGTAAAATAAGTGTTAATTGTATCCTTCAGGGGGCTTTTTCTGACCTACAGCAGGAAAGTAAAGGACTGTGTGAACCAACCAACTGGAACAGAGAAAGAAATAAGCCACACTCATTTTCAGTCAGGTCCCTATTGTGGCAACATGTCCTTGTAACTTCAATATTTCACCCGAATGATAATATCACCAAGAAGGCACTGAAAAGGATAAATTTGATCCCTGGTGTATCATCTCTCTAGGTCCACCTAACCAGCACATTTCAAAAACATTTATGATTATTCTGTTGTTCAGTTTATTTCCACATTTCTAACACCACACAGATGCTACACTAGTTTCAGAGAAACTACTGAATGATTTCAACAGTATCTCCAGAATTCATCATATGCTCCCACTGAATGTTATTTATCACAGGTTCTTGACTGAAATAAAAAAGCAGGTCACATCTGAACACACCAGACAGCAAAGATATAAAGTTCAGCACTAAGAAATGTTAAGTTTCCTGACAAAAAACCAATTCTTACATCCAATAATTTTATATGGACTAGAAATGTTTAGTCTCTCCACTCTGTCACCTCTTGCCATGTTGCAAGCATCAGTGAAGGATTAGCTTCTAAGGCATATCAAGACACTACCTATCCTGCTCAAAACAGAAATAGAATAAATCCTCTATCATTCCCAGACTGACTTGCATTTTATTATCAGTATTTCACCAATATCCCAGTAGTTTTTGAGATCTTACCAGTGGGATCACTGGAATATACTGTGTGTAGGCTAGTCATTCACAAAGTTCTTTAATCTTATTTTGCCAGAAATTGGATATTGTGTAGGTTAAAACACCATAGCTTGATTCATATAAATGTATTTGCTATACCTTTGGTTTTTATAAGTAAACATTTGATACATGCCAGGTGTACTGGATCTGGTTGGGATGGAGTTCATTTTCTTCATAGCAGTCCATATGGTGTTTTTTATTTGAAATTTGTGACTGTAACAGCACTGCTAACCCCCTAAAGTCTTAGCTATTGCTGAATGGTGCTCACACAGCATCAAGGCCTTCTCTGTTTCTCACTCTGCCTCCATCACAAGTAGGCTGGCATTGGGCAATAGGCTGGGTGAGGACACAGCTGGGAGAGATGAGTTGAACTGAACAAAGTCATAACCCATACTATATAATGTCTCAGCCAGCAATAAAATGGGGGAGTGAGTAAGCAGCTTGTGGGTGCTTAGCTGACAACTGAGATCAAACCCACCGCAAAAGCCCTTAATCTTTACACCTATTATATAGTTCTGTATTTCAATAGAGATGTTTACTAGGACGACCTTATCATTGGATTACATTATACCTTACCCAAAACTCTGAAATTCTCATTATGGAGGGGTAGACATATCATTTTACACATTTAGAGCAGAAATGAAAAGGATGAAGAAATACACAAGAAGGTGAAATAGGCATAGATTAGATATCTAATACTGTCAAAGTGAAATCCTACCATAGTCAAAGTTAATAACATTCAAATGGAGTTGAATGAAGCCAATATTTCAGATACGAAATTTCCCATGATTCCTATAATTCTATTCAATAGAATTCTATTCAACAAGGCAGAAATGTCATGTGTACTGATGCTAATTGCTGTGTCCTGGCAGAGTGAGAACAAGTAATTGTCTCCATTTCCAAGACACACAGTATCCTTGGAAACGTTGGGATTTAAGTAATAAAATATTGCCCAATATATGAGAGGACACAGAAAAGTATCTGATCAAAGTATCAGTAGTCAAAGCAAAACAAGCATCAAAAAAGGACGTTTTCATGTTCTGTTCAAGTATCATTGTGTAAGTACTGTATAAGGAGGTCTTGATGACTGTGGAGGATGCTGGAAAGTATTTTCTTTGTCTGTGGAGGTAGAACTTAATTCAGTCTGCCCATTTTCCCCATGATTTTTTCTGGTTTTACAACTGGAGGTGCACAAATTAATGTGCTGCAAAGGTAGTGATGGTTTCAGGGCAAGACTTCTTTAGTTTATTATTTATAGTCTGCACTGTGGGCCAGGAGAGAGAAGGAAAGAGAGAACTTGCATACTAAAATCAATACAAATAATAATAGCCTCTTACAAGAGAAGCCTCAGGGGCTAAATATCTCTGGGTTCCTTTTTTTACATAAATGATCTCAGTGGATTATTGTTTCAATGTTTTGTGCTGTCAGTCACAGTCAGCCACCAGCTCTCTTTTTGTCCCATGGAAATCTCACTTGTCTGTGACAAAATAAAACAAAATTACATAGCAGCAGGTAACCCATGATGGCTTTCCTAAATGTCTTCAGCAGAATGGTATTATAACAGAAGCAGTAATCCATGCTGCTTATAGGCTCTTTTTCAGACACACACCCTGTCAGTCAATGCTGAAGCAGCCTAATGTGCTCCTACATTACATCTGGACTTTCTCATTCCAGAGAGACTTGGGGCTGTGGCTCAGTTATTTGTCTTGGTGTATTTTCACTTATTTTTAGCAAGCAAAACACACTGAAAAACAAAAAATATTCATTTGGGCCACAAGAGCATTCATTTTTGATAACATCATAGTCAGTTTAATAGGAAAGTGCATTAAGATTCTGCAGGACTCTGAATAGCTTGATATGAAGTAAACCAAAGACATCCAGGTATCTCTGTAATTTGAGGTTGTGCATATAATAACAATACTTAGTGCCTATATTTTTCCACAGACTGTTTTGGGTTTTTTTTTTTTCTGTCCAGAGCAGCCCAGTTACTTCTGTTATTCTACTTATTGTATTATGTACAGAGGAGAATGGCATTTTTTCATAATTCTTTTGGCATCATCATAATAGGTTTTTTTCTTATTAGTCATCTATACATAAGTATTCAGTTAAAATACATTCAAATTATTTTTAAATCTTTGTAATTTTTATAACTGTATAATTATATCAGGAGGTACAAAATCTTGCATAAAATGAATATCTTGTTTTAAAAAATAGATTACCATAATCCTGTTTACTGAATTATTCAGTGCTTATAGAGAACACATTACAGTCTCTGCATTTCTGCATTTTTATTCTACTATCTTACTAAAACAATAACTTTTTTTTTCGACCAGAGGCACATTTTCATTGAATTCCTTTTGATGTTTTTGTTCCTTTTCATACTCAGATAATTTAGGAACATAGAAGGGAAATTAATTAAGACATCTGCATTTTCTATATCTTAGAAAGTAGTTGAGCAGTTGGCATTTTGACTCATTTTTGACAAGTAAAAAGGTGTTTTCTCTCCAGTGATTTTTTTCATGGTAACTGTTCAGCTTGTTGCAGAAGTTGTGGGTCATATGTAAGAGTGGCAGGCTTTCAAATCTCAAAATAAAATGGACAGAAAAAGTAGAGGTTTCAACCAAAAGCAGAAATGTGGATGAAAGACAATGAAAAAAACAGTCTTACTGTATCACCCACCTGTGCATACTCACACAATGTTGTTTCTTTAAGACCAGAGCAGCTGGAGAAATGGAGGAGTTTACAGCCAGAAGCTACACAATGAAACTAAATATTAGGGAATAGACCAGTATATCAAAGACATTTTGGTGCTTTTGCCCAGGTTCCACTGCAAATAGTAAGTTAAAACCAAAAGACTTAAAGGTCCTGAATGTGTTTCAAGAAAAAAGGGTAGGAAAACCAGAGCCTAGCCTTAATGTTGCAGTTTTTAAAGATCAGTATTTTCTTTCCTTCCTTAAAAGGTTCCTTAGTCAGTTCTAGGAAAACCACAACAATAAAAGTCCATCTTATCATTGATATGTGATAGACTCTGTGCTGATTGATGTTCAAATTCAGTGTTTGCTTTGGCAGGAGTGTGTGCTACTTTTGAAACACATGATGCTTTCTCTGTCTACATTATTATCATAGCTAATTACATAAAATCAATTTTTCTTTGATATTTACTGCCTCTTCCATTTCACTGAAATCTTATTCTCATGGAGCCTCTTCCAAGCTACATTTAGGAGCCATGTCATATATTTATAGTAATCACACTTATTAATGCCACAGACCTTTTTTCTACAGCACAGTTTGAGGTTCATAGTTATATACTATGTCAAATTTTTATATGTAGTTTCTTGCATTTGTGAGAAATCCAATTTGACATGCTCTATACAATATTATTTAAGTTGTATGTATAAATCAGTAAAAGTCAAGTGCTGTTTTTCTCTGATTTAATGATAATTTTAAAAGCAGGAAAAATAACATTAATTCTCACTGAGATGTTTTCATCCAAGCTAAAACTAATGACTGTTACTATAACTTAATTGAAGTACAAGCTAGTTGCCTTTCCTTTCATTTAAAGTCCCTAGTTACACCTTTATCACAATAAATACAGAATTTTTAAGTGTTCTTTTTTGTTTGTTTGTTTGTTTTTCCTCAGCCAACGATTTCCTGGGCTGCATCAAAAGAAATGTGTCCAACAGGTTGAGGGAGGTGATTCTGCCCCTCTACTCTGCTCCAGTGAGACTCCACCTGGAGCACTGTGTCCAGCTCTGGAGTCCTCAGCACAGGAAAGACATGGACCTGTTGGAGCAGGTCCAGAGAATGGACACAGAAATGATCAGAGGGCAGTGTTGTGGTTTAAGCCCATCCATACAGCACTAAACACCATGCAGCTACTCGCTTAGTCCTACACCTTCTCCTGGGATGGGGGACAAAATATACAACAAAGGCAAAGGGCAGGGAGGGCTCCCTCACCAATTATGGTCACAGGCAAAAGAGAAAACTCAGCTTTGGGAAACAAAATCGATTTAATTTAAACAAATCCACCAATCCACCAGTTGTATCAGACTAAGACAGGGATCAAAAAACAACTGGATCTTAAATACACCTTCTTCCCCCCACCTCTTCCTGGGCTCAGGTCTACTCCCAATTTCTCCACCTCCTTCCTGCCAGTGTCACTAGGGGGCATGGAATCAGGGTTGCAGTCAGTCTATCCCATGTTGTTTCTGCTGCTCTTTCTTCCTCGGGGGGAAAACTCCTCACAGTCCTCCCTTCTGCCACATGGGATCCCTCCCATGGGAGACAGTCCTCCACAAATTCTTCATCTAATGTGTGTGTCTTCTGCACGCTATAATCTTCCCAATGACAGACCACTTCAGTGTGGACTTGCCTCGCAGTAACAGGCTCCTTCAGAAGTAGACCCTGGTTCTAGCATGGAGGTCTCCATGCGCTGCAGGCAGGATACTCCTCCGCCATGGACCTCAGAGGGCTGCAAGGGCTCAGCCTGCCATCTTACCATGGGCTGAAGGGGAACAGCTGCTCCAGTGCACATTCACCCCCTCTTCCTCACTGACCTCAGTGTTCATGTGGTTGTCTCTCTCACATCCCACTCCTCTCCCAAACAATAACAACAACAACCAAACAAAACAAAAAAAAAACCACAAACCAACCAACCAAACACACACCAACATAAACAAAAGAAAATAATACCCCTAATAGGTTTTCTGCTCTTAAATACGTTATTGCAGGGTCATTGATTGGCTTGGCCTTGGCCAGAGGTGTGTCTGACTTGGAAATGGGTGAGCTTCTCGAAGTTTTTTACAGGATCTATGACAGTAACCCCCTCCCCCACTATCACAACCTCACCAGACACAAACACAACACAAGAAAGCTGGGGAGGAAATTTTTACGTGGTCTTGTAGTGACAGAACAAGGGGTAATGACTTCAAACTGGAAGACTGTAGATTTAGGTTAGATATAAGGCAGAACCTTTTTATGCCCAGAGAGGTAGTAGAAGCCCCATGCTTGGAAACATTCAAGGTTGGGTTGGATGGGGCTCTGAGGAACTCGATTTAATTGATGATGTCCCTGCTTATTGCAGGTGTTTTGGACTAGGTGACCTTTGAAGGTCCCTTCCAACTCAAACCATATGATGATTCAATGAAAAAGTGATATTAATTTACCTTAATATCAGGATAGAGGATGCCAAAACCTTTTTTATTACAGTATTATTGATATTAAAATTTTTGTGCTCTTACCAGTAAGCTAGTATAACTGTGTCTTCACATATTGTAATCTCATTTTCTAAACCTGCAACACTTCAGGCTTGTCAGATGGGAATTTAAGAGCAAGATTAGACACCAGAGTAGAATCACATCACACACCAAGAAGTCCTTTACAAGGACGGTATAGCTGAAGTACAGTTTCTAATTTATCACATACACACACAGGCTCTGTACAGAAACACAGTCACAATACACAAGTCCTCCACTCTACATTCAGCACCATGGACCTGTGGGACATGTATGGATGATTATTGGCCCCAACTGAGCTATTGTTTTCATTACTCATTGTTTTCATTACTTATTGCTTCCAACTTAGATGACTGGCAAATGGCCTTGGGTGTCATATCACCACAGGCTGGAGCCTTTGGTGTTTCCCAAGTTTATAAGACAATTAGCTGTTGTTTCTTGCTTCATATCACCTTCTAGCTTCCTGCCTTAAATGCATTATAGGGATGTAGTTGTCAAAAGTTCATCTGCCATTCTTTGGTTTTTGCTTGTGTGTAACTAAACATAGAAATGAGCAGATGTAGTTGAGAGCTTTTGAACAATCTTCTCCCATAACCACTGTATTTGGTTTCTTTTCCGAGTTCATATCAGAATCACCTAATGAGTGAAGAGATGTGCAGACGTAATCAAGATATCATTTATTTGGCAGAAATTTTAGCTTGAGTTTGCCCTATGGGAAGGCTCTTGACAAATCAGGGAACACTCCAAACAGTTTTAATTTCTAAAACCATTGGCCTTGTAATTTGACAATTTTGGTAATAATTTCTGTAAAAGGTTATTTTTGTTTTAATTGTGTGTGAGGGTGAGAAAAGAACTGCTCAGAAGACAATTTCAGTTCAATTCACTTTTGCAGGCTCTTCACCCTATTTTCACTGATTTCAAGGCACCTGTGAAGCAAGATTTACAGGGGAGGTGTCACCTTCAGACACTGACCAGGGATATCTACAAGGCACGGATTCTCCTTACAGCTCACTTTAACTGTTATAATACATTTCATATTTGACTGTGTTTAGCAGTCAGATGCTTTCTCCTTACAAGGACTCAATGAGTGATCAGATACAGCCTGTTAAATGTACAAAGTAAAATGGAAATGAGTACTATGCTAATCACACTGACTGATAGCATCCGGCTTTTCTGAGTTCTCAGCAGTTTATGATGCAATTGTTCACATGTGGGCTTCTCTACCAGCCTATGCGTACTGACCTGCTGGTAGGTGGCTGTTCTGGGCCTAGTGTCCACAAAGGCAACACACAGTCAGGACTGCTGCCTAACAATGATAAAGTATGCATACAAAGTATTTGTGAAGGAAGCTATATAATTGAAATGTAATATATTTTCTGCATCAACAACCTTTCTTTTCCATTTTCAGCACTCAATGAATGTAAAATACTTGTCGATTAGGACTTCTCATACTCTCTTGGTGACACCACAGAAGATAATCATGTGCCAATTTACACTCTACCAGTAGGAAGAGGGGCAAATTTGCTCCTATAACTTCAGAGAGAGCATATTTTAATGTAAAGTAGGGTGCAAAACAATTTTTCTGTTTTTTGAATACTTATTTATGTATTTGCATTTTGATCGGAGGCAGATAAACAGAACAAGAACACTTCAAATGAGGCCACTTGGTAACCTCATGCAGCTAGCTCTCTCCTTTTTAACTTTTTATTAAAGTTTTAACTTTTGCTTTGTTTGTGCAGTTTACACGTGAACAGATCTGAAGATAGTAGTTGTATCCTCAGCCCCCACTTTTTCTGATATCTAAGACATAACAGAACTCCTTACCACTAAAAAAGCAAGTAGCATTCTTATTGAGTCAACACTATCTATTCATAAAAGTAAACAAATATTAGAGAAACTGCTTCCGTTAAGTAGTGCCTCTTAACTAGCCTACCTGCATGTTTTCCTCCTGGCTCACTATCTGTGTCCTACTTTTACTCAGGGGGTTATAAACCCTTAGAGAAAATGCCTTCATTTCCACAAAACACCTAATATAATGAATCTCTAATCCTAACTACAGTTGTTCGTTGTCATTTATAAATAATACAATAGATTTAAGCTGATACATTCAGTTCAACCAAGGGCAGTTTAGCACTCTATCTGTATATAATATTTATTTTCGTTCATTATTCTTAATCCTTCAAACAACTCTTATAGCATGTTAGAGCATAGGCAAACTAGGAGAAAGCGAAAGAAAGGAAAGAAGCCTCAGCTGACCTATCCTAAGTTGACATTCATTATGATAGTTACCTGTGATTACAGATAGATGTTTGTAAACAGACAGTGTAGTGATACTGTAATTTCTATCATGGATGTAAACTTCTAACTTTTTAGTACTTGGATCCTGTGTGCTGGAAGAAATACTCTGTACCTCAGAGGTGACAGTGTCTGGCCCTAAACATGGGCCAGATACATACTTCCATGTCATGACATATAAGAATTTTATAACCTTCACTTTTTTTTTTTAAAAAACCACCCTTCATCCTTGACATTTTATTTCTTTATCTTCAAGATGTCTAAAATTTTACATAAATTCTCTATTCTCTCATAATTTTTACTTTCATATTTAAATTTTCTCTCCCAAGCTGTAAAAATGCATAAACAACGAAAACCTTTGTCTAATTATGATCTAATCATCCTAACATGGATGTTTTACTATTAAAAAAAAAAAAAATTAAATTTAAACTGAATAAGCAATAAGATATATTCTTACAAACAGTAAAAAGAAAACACAGCCCACAGAAATATGGCTTTAAGGTGGAATGACTGGATGTTAGCATTCCTATAGGCTTGTCATTTTCTGAATTACATTTAACATAATATAAAAAGCTTAGTTTCCTTGCTGCACTATTTTATCTCTAAGTGTCAATAGTATCCATATCTAATATGAGCCAGTCTGTAAATTTATATGCTGAATTCTTTCTAAATGACAAAATGTCACTTATCATGACATTGGAAGGCTGCTAACAAAGAAGCTGTGTAACAGTTCTTTCTTATGCAGTTTTCAGCCTTTGTGAGTTACTGAATTCAGAGGAAGATGAATTCTAGAAGCAGCCACTGTAATTTCAGCTCAAAAAACCAACACAACAAAAAACAAATCAGCCATTCAAACAGTTGGTTAGATTTCTATACAGTCTGTCCTTGCACAGATTGAAGTTCACCCATGTTCCTGTTAGAAAGCTGCAGACATGCTATTGATGGTTGCCTTTTTAAACCCTACCAAGACCTTATCAATAGACTTTCATGATATCCTGCATGACGTCTTGAACTTAGAGAACATAAACAATAATGAACTATTTCCTGAATGCATTTTTTTCCTGTACTGATATTTTTTCTTCTCTAGAACAGTGTACTTGGTATAACAAGTTCTACTTTTACTAGAGCATCATCTAAGTCACATAAAGCATATTCTTATTTTCAGGACAAAAATTCTAACTCAGTCATTTGTTGTAAAAAACCATAATTTATTAGTTATTATCTCATTGTGATCATTTATAAATAATTGTGATCTGAAGTATTTCTTTCTGGTTTAAATCAGAATATAATACTAAGCACACAAAACATTTCACTAAATGTGATGTATTAGAATTGTCACAGTTTATTAAGCCCCTGTCTTAAGACTAACAATCTTTTTTTGCTAACTCTCATTTGTGAGTATTGTTTCTGTGATGTCTACTTCTACCACTCAAATTACAGCAGTCAATATTTAGGTGTGTATAGCTTTTCTTGAGAATTAAAGTACTAGGAAGTTCTAAAAAAAAACCCAAACAAAAACAAAACAAAAAAAAAACCCTCAGTATAATTAGCAGACTAATTTTAATTAAATTTTTTAAAAAGCGCATTTAAAAGAAAAAACTGACTTCTTAGAATGTAGTGGATATAAATAATACCTGAAAAGACAAAACAATGTCAGTGGAATTAATTTTCACTATTTGTAAACATTTACCTTGAAGACAGGATGCCTACATTTCAAATGAAACTAGAATATTATACACAACCACACACTAGCTCATGTCCACAAGTCCTCTATGAGATCAGAAGCAGTAGCTATGCAGCTTAAACATCAAACTTATTCTCAGAAAGAATCCCCATTTTTGTCAAGCCCACCTGCTTTCCCACCACCATCAGCATTTTCTCACCAAAACTTCGGTTATACCAGTGATTAAAATAAAATCTTCCTCGACTTTATTTAAGAAAAAAGCAATATAAGCAATTAAAAAACCCAAGTGGCTTTAAACCGAGACTAACAAGATGGTTTGTATTTTAGAATGAATGTTAAATGAGTATTCAGCATGAATACTGAATATTCAAGTGACAAAACCCTATTGACAAGAAGGTGCTAAAAAACATTTTTTAAAAACTATTTTTTTCTGAAAAACTTACTTTCTGATGAAATAGAAACAAGATAACAAAAAGCAAAACAAAACAAAAGATAGATACTAGCTGTAAATAATATAAATCTGTAGTTACCTCTGTGCAGTGAATCTGCTAAATCTCAACACTGTCCATGTACAGTATCTGAAATTACCAAGGGAACTCACTTCTTTATCACTCTATTTGCAATGAAGAAAGTCCAAAATGCAGTATACCTATAACTATGATTTCTCAGATACACTTTCAAATGAGCATAGTCACTACATACGAAGAATAAATTCAGTTTAAGTCCAAATTAAGTGAAAACAAAATATGCAAAGTTACATTCAGTGCTGACCAGTTTGCAAATGCGGAACTACGAGATTTTGAGCATCACTGCAGATAAAAATAGACAACTAAGAAAAAAAAGAGGGTGCGGCAGAGTAGAGCAAATATCCCGCCACTGATTGTTATTCTCAGCTTTCAGATGTTATCATGTACCAGCATCACACATGTTAGTTGTCTTCCTCACTTTCTCCCCAGTGTTGCATTTCTTTCTTACTCTGCCTGGAACTAATCTTCCTTCTTTTTTTAATTCTTGATATTTTTCTCAAATATTTGTTTAGTATAATTCATTAAAAATGTAATTGTTTCTGCTCTCTGTAGTAAAAATATTTACAATTTACCTCTTTATTAAAATATAGTTTTCCTTCAGAAATTGATACATTCCTCTAATTCAAGTATGTTAATAATAAAACCTTAACCATTATGCCAGCCTTTATTTTATTATTTTTGAAGTTCTAGTTATTTCACACAATACATACAGTAACACAATACTTTATTTATAAAGGTACATTATTTAGGTGAAATGAAGGTAGGAATGGGAAACTTTGAATGCAGGCAAAGAACAACTTAGGAAGAATAATGGGTTAAAGGGATCTCATAGAAGGTAATTTTTGCCACAAGATGAGAAATTAAACCTATCTTAGATTTTTCAAGTTACTACAGTGTTTAACCTCTTGCACTTAGTTCCATCAACTAATGAATGCAGTACTTACAGACTCGTATATACATGGTGGTTAGTTGAGAAAAATAAAGGTTTCCATACAATGTTTATGTAGCTTCCCTCCATGGTTCATCTGCTCATTTTCAGGAAGTGTGTCAGCTGAGTCTTTGAATACAACTGCAATGCAAAATATAACAATTTATGCAATTATTTAAAACAAGTAGATTTTTACTAATTAATATAAAAAGAATATGTTCAGATATTGAGAATTTGTATTTTTAAAAATATTTTCCATTTTTAATCAATCTTTAATACCAGAGGTGAAGATTTAGAGTTCCAAGGACCTGGGATCAAGTTTAGACAAGTGGCTAAATTACCTTGTGGGCAAATCATTTTTTGAACTGGGAAAGATTTTCTTGTTGGTCTCAATTTTTCCACACATGTCTTATAGCAATATCATACATTTCTACCTGTTGCAAGAAGAGTTTCAATTAAATTCCAAAGCATTAATAAGATTTGTGGACTGATTATTTTATTTTTGCAAAGAGAAACTTAATTTTTCCCCAAAAAGGAGCAGGTGTTATGGTTTAGAGTCACTAAAGGAATTTAACAATAACTATGCAACATAGATAAAATATATGGATTTATTTACATCATAATGCAGCTAGGATATGAAATAAAAAGTTACTACACATGTAGTTCTGGCTACAGCTGGAAAAACCCTCATCTGTAAGTAAAGGAAGGTAGAGACCATATGAAGACAAGAGTCTTCATTTGCTCCCACAGCAAGCCTCAGTATCTTGTGTAAGCCTAGCTTTCATTTTACTATTTTCACATGATGAGTCCTCTTATAAAGAGAAATCAGTACAACTACCTTTTCCTCATCTATTTTTAGTTCATCTAGGCTTACTAGATGTTTTAGTATTTTTCTTTTCCTTGATATATGAAGTACATTCCAAGGAGAAAGCATTTAATCTTTGCTTTAAGCACTCAAAACAATAAAGAAAACATTAGAACATAAACATTTTCACCTGATAAATCTCTGCCTCATGAAAGTCTGTAAGATATATTAAAAGCTGATAATTGTAACAGGCCAATAGGTGCTTATTACTTACCAAAATCAAACAAACTTTTTAACTAGACATTTATATACAAAGGAATTTTATTAAACTGTACCATAAGCAAATGATGACAAACTCTGAAGTAAGACAGTAGCTACCTATTCATAATAATAGTCTATAAGGTTTTAGAAGGGAAAAAGAAAAAAAAAATGTGGCTAAATAATAAACAATCAATTCTCCTTATAAACCACACTAATGAGCATAATATAAAAATTATATTAGACAAATCAAATATAGACTAAAATATGTAATTTTTCAAGTTTAACATTAATCAGGATTTTATGGCTGGAACTTCCAATTTTTATTAAATGTTCCAAGTACTCTTACAGCAAGAGGTCATCTTGCTTTCATCTGGATAATCAAGCAGAAATCACGTTTAAGACTTCTTGTCCCAATAGCATCCAAGCATAGTAACACAGAAATATTATTTTCTCATTTAAATTTTTTCCATTTCTTGAAACATCATTCTTCTCCTGCTTGTTTTCCTTTTTTTTTTCTTCTTTCTTTTTTTTTTGTTATTTTTTTACATTCTATAAGCATAAGTTTGTATTTCCTACAATAAGTTTCTATCTCACAGAATAAAACACGCAAAGCTAATACTAGATTCTTCTACTCATTTTGACATTTCTGCCTGTTGCTTAGATGAGCAAAATGAAGATAAATTGTCTTCATTTCAAGATGGCTTGAGGTTCAAGAAATTATATTCTTTCTATTTGGAACTTATCTTCTGATCATTTATTATTAATAAAATTCTGTAAACATTCTACAAATTATAAATGTGATCAATAAGCCTTTACTGGTATTTCAGAAGAAGAGATGAACTTTCCTTTATAAGTTTAAAATTTTCAGAGATTTGTTGTAGTCTCTACTGGCAAATGTAGCTTAGGAGCCAGGGAGAGCAAAGTGAATTAGTTTGGAGCACTGATAAAGGATGATTTTCAGCAGTATTTTTACTAAAAAGTTTATGGCAAATAAGATTCCTTAGCATATGAGGATATTGTACATCCTTAATACATTCATGGAGACTACTTGAAGGGCACTTTCAGTGCATGGGCCTATATACATAATACAGCTTTTTATTGTTGACAGACTCTAGAGACCTGTAGTTTTACAGTATATTATTTTTTAGAAACAATAAATTACTCATCTGAACTATCCAAGTATAAACATGATGACTTTTTGTCAGGCTTGACTATGATACTATTACAATGAATTATGGATTTTACTGGCTATCTACTTTTGATGTGGTGCAATAAATCATGATCATTTATGACTGGTTCTGAACTTAGTATCTTTTTTCATATAGTCTGTCCAGCATTTATAAGGTTCTTCAGAGTTATACTGTTAAAAATGTCATACAATTTCAAGATAGTATTAGACCGATTTAAAATTCTTTGAAAAGTATAGGCAACATAAATAAAAATAAATTTAAACATATTTTCAGACTTCCCTTTTATTTTATAAAAAGAGCACTAATAAATAGTGAACTCAAAATTCACAACTTTTTGCTAAAGGACAGGAGACAGTGAAATATAAAACAAGTAAATAAGAATTGGCCTATGTGCTCCAGTTATACAGAGCAAATTCACAGCAATTGGCAGATAATTCATCTAACATCAGCCTCCAGAATTATAAAAACAAAAAAAAAGGGGCAAGACATCTTTAGCCATATGTGAATGCAGCTATACTCTATATCACAAACATACTCTGGGGGGGGAATAAAAATTCTCTTAATCTCACCTTCTTTATGTCCAGTCTGTCATCTTCTTCTATATCCTCTGTATTATCCAGAAATGGCATCACTGCATTACATGTTAAGCCAGTCACCCAGTAGAACTAAGATTTTACCTAATTCTCTTTTATCCTGATTAATTATTCTCCTGTTCTGTTATCTACCTCTGAAATTCTGCCTTTTTTTTTTTTTTTCCTCCTAACCATTTATATTATTTTTGTTTGTCGGGATGTATCTTTCTTTGCTGGCATTTCTTCCTCTTCATTTGTGTACCTGCTCCTGTATTACACTGCATTATATTATTTATTACTACTGGGACTAGGCCCTTCCGTCTCTATAACACTGAAGTTAGATTTAAGGGATACATCTGGTCAGTATATTTGGTTTATTAAAAAAAGCTATTGAAACAGTTAAGTATTCATAATAAAAAATGTTAAGTAATTCTTTTTTTAGTAAGAACTAAACTAAATCAACTCCTTTTCCTTTCTCCGCCCCCCCGGCCCAGTGAGCAAATTCATGTATGTGAAGTTATGTAGGACACATAGGACACAGAAGGAGTGACTTTCTTCCCTTAGGGAAGCATTTGTGCAGGCACAAAAGCAAATAGTTGTCTCCTTGTCTGTCATCTCAGAATTTGCAAGAAAACACCTTTTTCCACTGGTATCCATCTCAAGTGTTTTGATGACCTTCATTTCAGAGAGTACTGGGTGACTCAGTCCCTGTGACAGTTTTGTTGCACACATCTGTGTTCAACACAGCTAAATGCACTGAATGCAGATTAGCAGTTTCTCAGTTTCCGTTTATCCCTGCTTTACTTCTACTATACATTAGCATAAACTATCCATGGAAACATGCTACCTACAAGTTCTGCAAAGCAGAGTTCTTTAAGGAAGGAAGAAGATGGGCTTTTTCTCAGTTTCCTTTGATCTTAACTCAGAGAATAAACCTCTTTCCCATTTCCTTAATATGATTGCCCTAATCATCAGAGATAGGTTTTACACTCCAGAGAATGTATAGGTTGTAGATATGTCTGTATCTTACATGAAAAGGAAATAAATAACATTCTCCCAAAGTATTATAAATACACATACAGGGTTTTTTTTTTTCTACCACCACATTTGGGTAGAAAATCATACATTGGTATCCTTTCAAAGTTTTAGTCACACTGTGATTTAAAGTAGAATTCCAGCATTTTATTTCACAGTTACAAAATTAGAGATCTCCAGTTTTCACCCCTCTATCCTTCAGTCATTCATTAACCCTTAATGAAGAAGGGTTTAGTTTATTACAGAATCTCAGGAAAAATCCCCTTTAAACAAGGCATTACGTTAAAGTTCACCCTAAGGATCCAACTAGGTCAGAAATAGATGTTAAACAGCAAATACCTATTCTCCTTAGTTACACATTAATGCTTATATTTTAATATTCCATCATGACAAAAGGAATGCTCCTTGTGTTGCTTCTTACCTTAATTTTCCTTACCTTTGTAAGGTCGTAATAGTATTTGACCATTGCTCCCCCCTGAAACCAAGCAAAGGACTACTCTTACAAGCAAGGAGAGGAACAAGATCAATACTGCTGTGTATCATTCTCAGCTTGGATTTAGAGACAGTGCAAGGAGAATAAGCATTTGCAGAGCTCAGACACATTTTAACTGCAATGTAGCAACTTAAAAGAGTCTTTTCTACCAGAAGCATATTTCCTGGCAGGATCAAGCATAGGAAAAGTACCAGCACAATTAAGCACATTCTGCATTCTAACTCATTCCACTGCTCAATACTTAGCACAAAACCACTGAGAAAACAAACTGAAAGGAAAACCGATCCAAGCAGACCCCACCTCAGAAGAAAGCCAGTCAATATGACCATTGCCTCCAACCCACAACTGATGCCCAACTGCACTGTTTGTTAAGCTAAACCATCTGGCTGCAGGGAATTATCTCTGCTGAGAGATAGCTGAGGCTGTGAGCTTCTGCTTCCTAGTGAGCCTAGTGTTTGCTCCTTCCCAGCTGGAACATGATCTTTGCCAGAGACCCAGCTGCTGTGTTCAGACATAGGCTAAGAAGCCAAGTCAAACACTCAGTGGGAGCGGATGACTCTACTGTGATTATTGGCCAGCTATTCAACCTCTCACCTGTGTAGCCTTGAAGTTCATTAGCAGTTCAACACCCCTAGATTCAAGCCTGAGGAATGTAATGTTTCTTTTAAAGTGCCTGAACAGTTATCAAGCAGTTTGTTTGCGGTTTAGTTTATTCTACAATATTTTCTCATATAGTGTCTGCACAATCTTTTTTTACTAGCTTGAATGGAATCAAACCGGACCATTCTTTAATTGATAGCCCTTCATAGTGTTTCCTTAATATGACTTAACTCTGTCTCTTATAGATTTTAACAGTCTCTGGGGTTTAACTCTACATTGTCAGGCAGATATATCAAGCATATGATTAGAAAGGTATGTAACACTTATGAAGCATAATAAGTACTTTTTTATTCTCTTCATGATACCATCAGACTTATTGCAATTTCTAGTAGTGAACTGACAGTTTTGCAAAGAATTAAATTCACAAAAAGCTAAAGCTAGAAAGGTACTTGGAACCTCAAATTTATTTTTAAACATCCTGTAAAACAGTTTACACTGCCTGATGTTTCTTCATCCATATGCAATAAACACTGCAACAATTTCCCTGAAGTAGCACTCAAACGTGTGACTTGCTTTGGCTCATGATTTTATTAGATTAAATATTTAAAGCTGACAATAAGCTACTGTCAATAATTCCTTTGAAAGCTGAGATTTTATATTATGGTTTGTATTACCAGGACCTCTGATTCCCAACCTGAGCCTTCCTGATGTGTACTGCCAAATACACAGCATCTATACCTCTAGCAGACTCCAACAGACATTATGATCAAAAATTGCTTGCAGCTCACATCTGAGATCCAATGTGGATTAAGAAAAGAGCTCAAAGAGATTTTATAGCATTCTGTCGGCACTTGCAAAATACAACACATCTAAATCATGATATTCCCTTTGGAAGAAACCATGTAGATTATTTCACCGTTTTCAGTGGCTATTGCAACAACCTCAAATTAGAGCTTGGAACTGGAAGAGCTCATGGCCATGGGCATCCTTACTTCACACAGTGCTAAAAGGTGTTTACTAGCTCCTAAATAAATACAGATAATGGGATTTGTATAACTTTTGTATTCTGCTCTGAATTTTGTTCTTGTTTGCTAGCAGGTAGCCTAAGGAATGTGAGCATGCCAAATCTACTTTCTCTTCATCTGCTGGATGCTTTTACTAGCTTTTCTTTTTCTCTCTGACTGGAAATTATTAAAAAGAAATAAATTAAATTAAATAAAACAAGCAACATCTTAATCTCACATGAGGGCACACAAGACATCATAATGATTACATAGTTAGAGCACACATGCAACAAATTAAATAATCCATAACTAAATGAATTCCTGGGTCAACATATCTTAAGGGCAGTAGGGGCTCTCTATGGCACAACAGACTCATCTTAAGAGCCTGGGCTAAGATTTTAGCTCCTTTGTGTTCCTGCAGAACTAATGCATGTGGGAAAGGTTGTTTTTCCTCCCCTTAAAAAAGCTGCTCTTGTTTTTTGGAAAAAATGTCAAAACCTGAAAGCACACCTAAGCAGAGAAACATAAAAATGAGCCAGAACAGCAGCCTTACCTTCTAAGGATCTATTAGATGTCAATTTAAGTCTGTAACGTATGGCCAGTTCCTCAATGTGCCCTGCTGATTTCAGAGATGTGTATATGTTCGCAATCATGCCTGATGTGGAAACTTAATTTTTCCAAACTGCTGCCTGAAGATAAGCTGATTTTGTGTGTGGTAAAAAGATTATATCAAACACACCCTGGAAATCATAAGGTGAAAAATACACAGTGTGATATAGATAATAAAATCTACTATTTTGTGTTGCTTTTATATATATAAAAAAGGCAAGAGTGATACTATTTATATATATTGTATATGCATATGCATATGTATAAAAGGTTAATAACTGAACAAACTCTAAACAATATTCCAGAACTGTAGCTATAGTAAACAAACTTTATTAAATCTCTATAAGGAATTCAAAAGAAGTTTGAAAACTCAAAGACATTGCAGAATGCATTAATCTCAGTTGTCAAAGTCATAGCCGTGAGTTTCCTGGCAAAGTCTTTCCAACTCACTAGTCAGCACCTGCCACTATACAAATAAACAGCTTCTTGATGCTAAATTCAGCAGTGCTAAAGCTAAGAATAGATAGACTATTCTCTTTTAAACTATCAGTACCAAGAGGTTCTTGCTCAGTTTGCTCATCACCTCTCCTAGTGGCTTCCATGGAAATAAGTTCAAGTAAGGTGAGTAAACATCAGGCAACAATTTCAGAATATTTAACATCTCTCAGTACTGAATGGCAATGAAACATTATGGACAAGAGGACATGTACCTTGTCCACAAGTCCTTCAGGGACTCATGAAATAGAAAATATTTTGCAAATGAGAAGAGAACAACAATGGGTGCAAGCAGAGAAAGCCATACAGAAGAACTACCTCATTAGAAAGTTAGGGACAGGTTGCAGCATGCCAGCAACATAGCAAATGAAGTAACAGTAATTCTGCTTATTTTCTGCTACCAGTACCATGTTCTATCAGAACAGGATTCCACCTCCAATCTAGCCTTCATAAACAGAAAAGATTTCAAAACTTCTAGTGTTATAGTTATACCAATGAAGGCCCAGATCCTTGAGATACTGGACACTGAATTCTCACGGGTCGAATTATCTGCATACCTAGGAATTTAGTACCTTCTATACTTTGCATCCAAGTTCATACAGGCAAAAAACAATAAAGGCTTCTACTTCTGTGCCATTTTCCTTCATGAAATACATTTAAAAAAAAATAAACCTCATGGAATATGTAGGTAAAGAAGACAATAATAATGCCTTTTTTTTTTTTTTTTTTAAATCTTGTCTTCTCTCACACCAGGCATGAACAGGTGCTGCTAACCATACACTTTATCTGACAGCTGTTATATTTAGTAAAACTTGCTTGTGATTCATTATTTGTGTTCTCAAATACCTTCAGAGATAAATTCCAAAGAAGCTGAAAGATTCAGCTGAATGGCTGCTTAAAGGACACTTGATAGTATAGGATTGTGTTGAACATGCCTAGATAAATCTGATGGTATGCTATTATAAAGCTGTTACGAAACATGTAAGATATTCTTTTACTAGTGAAATACATGTTATGCAAGACTGTTCTCAAACATAATTACCTTCAGAGGAAGAGGCCCAAGTATGACAGAGCCAAGTGATTCGCTGCAGTTTTGCTAAAAACCTATTGCCCATGAAGGCAAGGTGGCAAGATGTTCTAGAGCCCAAAGTCATAAGAACATGCCTGATCAATGAGAATTATTGAATGATGGGTAAGGAAGCAACTCATAGGAAACAAAACAAGCTGTCCATATTCAGTGTTCACACTGTGAAGTGGTGTGAAAAAGTTAATGCCATTTGTTGGCTTGCTTTGTCTTTTTCAAGGCTCTTCTGTCTTTCTATGAAATGTTTGTCTCTAGCCAGTACCTTCTATGGGTAGGATCTGTAAGACTATCATGTATATAAGGAGTCGTATCTGATGTTTCTGTCAATGGAAGTCTGTAAAGAAGTATAATTCTGTTCATGTTCCTATGGATTTAAAATCTCTTAAAGGACTGGAGAAATTTTTTAACATTCATAGGCTTCAGGATTATAATATGTTCAATGATTTCTTCAATGCCTAGGATAATCTCTTCATACGCTCTTCCAACATACTTGTCTGACCTTACTTATACATATAAAGGCCTTATTTTCTGACACCATAAATATGGATAAGCATATGACTCAGTTCAATCTTTGAACAAGTGTTCTCATTATTACTTCCTGCATCTGTGGATGAATCATGGCCCTTGCTTTTCCTTTGTATTGGACAATGAAGGCTGGAATAGCTTTTAGTGTGGTTAATGGTCTAAGAATATGAAGAGAAAATAGAACTTCTGCAGAACTGTGAATTTGAAACTTGCTGAATAGTCACCTTGAATACAGCACGGAAACATGAGCAATGAATATGATGGCAGCCTGGGAGCTGCAGCATAAGAAATCACAGTATGCAATTTATGTAGATGTATTTCTGTAGTTAAGTAGATTTAATAGTATCACATGGTATTTACAACTCAACAAAATAATGTTATGGGCATAATACAAATTAAGGCTCAAGAAGGCAAATTCTTCTTTAGTTACATATTTCAGTAACCTCACACTTGAAATTCTTTGTATTTTAGAAATTAGTTTGGAAACATAATTTAACAGTTTTATGGGCAGACTGGGTTCGGGACACATTTAAGTGGACTCAGGTCTCCTGAATTTTGATCTGTTCTAGCAGAACTGCTTTTAGCACTTAATATACTCAACTTTTATCAAGTAGTTACCCAGTTAGTGTATATAATTGTACATGCCAATCTACAACTGTACTTCTGTTTTGAGCAGAAGTCAGCAGAATTAACAAAATGTTTCTAAATACTTCATGGAGAATTTTGTTTGTCTCCCATTGGAAATCTATTACATGTGATTTCTTTAGTGTTATTCAGTCCCTGCTTCTTCTTAGATACCTCCATGTCCTCCATCTGTGGCACAAGAAGGCATTTTAGTTTACTTAAAAATGCATTTGTTGTCTGCTAATCAAAATTCCCAAAAGTATGGTTTAAAGCAGAACTGCTTGGTGAATCACAGAATCATAGAATGTTAGGGGTTGAAAGGGACCTAGAAAGATCATCTAGTCCAACCCCCCTGACAGAGCAGGATCACCTAGATCAAGTCACACAGGGACGTGTCCGGGCGGGTTTTGAACACCTCCAGAGAAGGAGACTCCACAACCCCCCTGGACAGCCCATTCCAGTGCTCCATCACCCTCACTGTGAAAAAGTTTTTCCTTATGTTTACCCTAAACCTCGTGTGCTCCAACTTATTCCCATTGCCTCTTGTCCTAACACTGGATGACACCAAGAAGAGTCTGGCTCCATCTTCCTTACACTCACCCTTAGCATATTTATAGACATTAAGGAGGTCTCCCCTCAGTCTCCTCTTCTTCAGGCTAAAGAGACCCAGCTCTCTCAGCCTCTCCTCATAAGGGAGATGCTCCACTCTCTTAATAATCTTGGTGGCCCTGTGCTGGACTCTCTCCAGTAGCTCTACATCTTTCTTGATGTTCTGGGGTGCCCAGAACTGGACACAGTATTCCAGGTGGGGCCTCACCAGCTCAGAGTATAAGGGGAGGAGAACCTCCCTTGACCTGCTGACCACACTCTTCTTAATGCACCCCAGGATGCCATTGGCCTTCTTGGCCATGAGGGCACATTGTTGGCTCATGGTCATCCTGCTGTCCACCAGGACCCCTAGGTCTTTTTCCCCAGAGCTGCTCTCCAACAAATCAGCCCCCAGCCTATACTGATACATGGGGTTGTTCTTCCCCAGATGCAGCACTTTACACTTGCTTTTATTAAATTGCATTAAATTTCTCCCTGCCCAGCTCTCCAGCCTATCCAGGTCACACTGGATGGCAGCACAGTCTTCTGGAATGTCAGCCACTCCTCCCAGTTTTGTATCATAAGCAAACTTGCTGAGGGTACACTCTACCCCTTCGTCCAGGTCATTGATGAATATATTGAACAGTATTGGACCCAGCACTGACCCTTGGGGGACACCACTACCCACAGGCCTCCAGCTAAACTCTGCTCTACTGACCACAACTCTCCGGGCTCTGTCCTTCGGCCAGATCCCAATCCACCTCACTGCACAATCACCCAATCAACACTTCCTAAGCTTGGCCATGAGGATACCATGGGAGACAGTATTGAAAGCCTTGCTGAAGTCGAGATATACCACATCCACTGCTCTCCCCTCATCTATCCAACTACTTATGCCATCATAAAAGGCTATCAGAGTAGTCAAGCATGATTTCCCCTTACGGAATCCATGTTGACTACTCGTGATAAGCCTCCTTTCCTCCACGTTCTTTGAGATGGTGGCAAGAACAAGCTGTTCCATCACCTTTCCAGGGATCGAGGTGAGTCTGACTAGCCTATAGTTAACTGGGTTCTCCTTTTTGCCCTTTTTGAAGATTGGGATGACATTGGCCTTCCTCCAGTCCTCAGGCACCTCTCCCAATCTCCAGGACTTCTCAAAGATTATGGAGAGTGGCCTAGCAATGACCTCTGCCATCTCCCTCATCACTCATGAGTGTATCCCATCGGGGTACAGTGGATGTCCAGTCTGTTCAACTGATCTCTAACCCAAGCTTCTTCAACAGAGGTAGAAACTTCCTCCCTCCAGATTTCCTCTGTGGTCTGGAAGGCCTGGGATTCCTGGTAGCTGGACTTAGTAAAGACCAAGGCGAAGGCGGCATTCAGTAATTCGGCCTTCTCTCTATCCTCAGTCACTAGGGCACCCACTTCATTCAGCAGCAGGCCCACATTTCCTGTAGACTTCCTTTTGCCTCCAACATACTTGAAAAAGCTTTTCTCGTTGTCCTTGACCTTCCTCGCCAGGTTTAGTTCTGGAGCGGCCTTAGCTTTCCTTGTTGCATCCCTGCATCCTCTGACAACCTCCCTGTATTCTTCCCAAGTGGCCTGCCCTTCTTTCCATGTTCTGTACAATTCCTTCTTTTGCTTATGTTTCTGTAGTAGCTCCCTGCTCAGCCATGCAGGTCTCTTAACTCTCTTACTTGATTTCCTACTCTTTGGGATGCACTGATCTTAAGCCTGGAGGAAACGGTGCTTGAATATCAGCCAGCTTGTTTGGGCCCCCTTACCTTCTAGGGCCTTGTCCCATGGGACTTTTCCAAGCAGTTCCCTGAGGAGGCCAAGGTTGGCCTTTCTGAAGTCCAGGGTAGCAATCCTGCTTGTGCCCCTGTGCTACTGCCCCTAATTCTGAACTCCAGCATCTCGTGGTCACTACAGCCAAGGGTGCCTCCCACCTTCACAACCTTCAACCAGTGCCTCTTGTTTGTCAGTACAAGGTCCAGCAGCACTCCCCTCCTCGTCGGCTCCTCCACCACCTGTGTTAGGAAGTTATCATCAGTGCTCTGGAGGAACCTAATGGACTGCGCATGCCTGGCTGTGTGGCTTTCCCAGCAAATGTCAGGGTAATTGAAGTCCCCCATGACAACCAGAGCCTGTGATTTTGAGGCTACTTTCAGCTGCCTGTGGAAGGCCTCGTCAGCTTCCTCATCCTGATCAGGTGGCCTGTAGTAAACACCTACTACCAGGTCTCCCATACTAGTCTCCCCCTTAATCCTAATCCACAAGCTTTCAACCCGTTCCTCATTGCCCCCCAGGGAGAGCTCGATACATTCCAGTTGCTCTCTCACGTAGAGAGCTCTCTCACGTAGAGAGCAACTCCAACACCTTGCCTTGTCAGCCTATACTTCCTGAAAAGGACATAGCCATCCATGACAGTGTTCCAGTCATGTGAGCTGTCCCACCATGTCTCAGTGATTGCAATGAGATCAAGGTCCTGAGATCGCGCACACTGATCTCTAGTTCATCCTGTTTGTTCCCCATACTGTGTGCATTGGTGTATTTGGCAATGCTAGAGTACCTCCTGACTGGTACCAACCCTGAGCTGGCACAACACCCCACAGATGTCCCTGGCTTGTTTCCTGTGAGCCAGGTTTTTCCCTTTACCCCCTTCGAATCTAGTTTAAAGCTCTATCAATGAGCCCAGCTAATTCCTGTGATAGAAACCTTCTTCCCCTTTGAGAGAGATGCACCCCATCTGATGTCAGCAGGCCTGGCATCATGGAAGTTGACCCATGGTCAAAAATCACAAAGTCCTGCTTGTGGCACCAGGCTTGAAGCCAAGAATTAATCTGATGGGTCCTCCTCAGCCTTTCTGGGTTGGTCCCTTCAACAAAAGGGATAGAAGAAAACACTATCTGTGCTCCTACTCCCTTGACCAGTTGGCCCAAGGCCCTGAAATCTCTCTTGATAGCCCTTAGTTTTCTTTTTTCAAGATTGTCACTGCCTACCTGGAAGGTCAATAATGGATAATAATCAAGACCAGTTCTACACTGCTTCATATCCTACCTTTCAAAGCCAGAAAAGAAAAATAAAAAATCTATGGTTCATGTGGATTCATGAATAAACCGCCTTGGAATTACTGTAGAAATCATTCTGTTTAAAATCAATTGAAAGTTTAGTGTACAGAGCAATGCTGCTAAACCCAGCTCTGAAAGATCAATACATCACCATTAATCAGCACTAGACCATACGCTCCAGAGGATAGAACATGTTTCAAGAGGCGTGAGGTCTGCTGAGTAACGATGGAATTGTAGGAGAATAATAGTAACTAGGTATCTTGGGACAATCCCTCCTATTTATATTATTAGAAGAGAAAGGTGCAATAGAGTCATTAATCTGCGCTAGCAGCTATGGGGTCTCGCAATACTTGTTCCATTACAAGAAAGGGTTTTTTTTTTTCACCAATCATCTCTAATGTTACTAGCAGCCATTCACTGTGTATCTCCAGACAAATTATGAACATACCTTAATTACACTAGTCATAATAAAATCAATTGATAAGCACAGACTAGTCATAATTACTTCTAAAGAAGTTTCATTTTAATTCAAAATTCATTAGGCTGACATAGATGGGCACTTTGTGTAACTTATGTTTGCTTAATAATAAAAACAAATCCTATGATTTTGAGCAAGAGTGTCCCTTTTGCCAACAGTTTGATTTAGAAAATGCTGGTTTTCTGGTACTGAACATGTTCTTATTCAACAAGAAGTTGTCAATAAAGTGGTAGATATTTAGAACCTCAAATAGACATTTTCAGAAGAAAATACATGATTTAGACAGAAAAATATGTATTTGAGAGAGGAGAATGGAAAATAAAAAAACTCTAGATTCTTTTTGGTCACATTCTACATTTAAACTGTATCCCTGACCTAAGGAGAAACATTAAAGGCACGTGATTAAAAATATTTTAATATTATATTAGACTATGTTACATAGCATTACATTGTATTATCATACATGCTTACTATGCCAAATAGAGAGGGATTTATTAAAAAAAAAAAAACTTTAGACAAAAGAATAATCTTTTAACTAAGGAAACCATCAATAGATACATCTGGCTTTGCTGGCACTTCCTTGGTAGAAGTATCTGCTCATGTAAGTAGCTGTAGCAGTGAAAAACCTATTACAAAGAGAGCTACTAGCCAGACAAATACTTTAGCAGCCAAAATATCTAAGCAAGCTGAAGTGAAATTCTTCCACAATGAAAATATTTAATAAATTCTGAAACTAGATAGGCAAATAAACAGATTATCTCTGTTTAGAAATTAAATTGCCTGAAAAACTTCTGGAAGATCACTAGGGAGTGATAGAGTGTTGCGTTCTTTTTGGTTTAATTCAAGCAAGTAGAAGTAGCTATCTGCAAGTATTTATGGAGAATATTATTACTGTTTCCTCTGGAGACAGACTGAAAGTTCAAGGATCAATTCTGTATTGATGTATTCAAATGATGGCTAGCAACTACCCTTTCTTTAATGGCAATACGATTATCTGTTTCTGTTGACAACAGTGTACCTTTTAATATAATAAAACTCAGCCTAAGCATGAGATTATAAACCAGGTTGCATATGATTGTATTGTGTAGGTGAAGTTTAGGAAATTATGATGTCTTATGTAAATGCACAGATGGAAAAGTTTAACCTTGGGAAGAAGCCTTCAGAGGTAGTACATTATGGGCAGGAAAATGCCTTTTCACTTTCCTAAGAAGTTCTGGAGGTTAAAAATATATTCTAAAAGTCAGGCTGGAAAGACAAAGAAATACTTCATCAAAAACCATAAAATTAAAAGACTGAAAAGATTCAGGCTTTCTACCATAAGTAGCTCATTCAACATCTGAAAATTTGTATCATTCCACCTTGTTCTCTTCAGAAATAAAATGGAAATGAAGCAGTGGAGCAGCAGGGCTGAAGCATCCAGTGTTGATCATGGATGCCAGAGGTGCAATACCAGAGTCAGTACACCAGTGGTCTCATCATCTGCCTGACCAACACAGAAAATCTTGTGTTGCCCTGTGCTGCTGAGGCTAGCTGTCTACACAACTGTATCTGAAAACATTTTAAAGTTGGAAAGGTCACAAAAACACTTCCACAGTCTATTACATCAACCTGAAAAATTTGGAAGCACATTGATGGAGGCAGTCAAAGAGACTAATCCTTTAATTTGGAAAGGTTTAAATGCCTTTGGGTTATTATGGCAAGGAAGCAGGAAGGTTTTCTTTCATGTTATTAGGAAAAGATGGAAAAAAAACCTAAGACTGGAAAAATGACAGGAATTAGGATCATCAAATCCAGTGCCTGTTCCTGCCTGCAATCATGCAAAACAATTAGTTCAGAAACTTACCTCTTTCTAAGCTTAAACTTCATAATTGTCTTCCCCCTAGAAGATAACTACAGAATGATTTTCAACTTCTTTATCATGAGTTTTAACTAATGTTTCATAGAAAGAAACATCTTAGAGATTTTTTCAAAGTTCCTTATCTGAATGAGTTGTCTCATTCCCAGTGGATTATAAAAGATACTCTTGTTCACTCCTACCCTTTACTTCGTGAATCTAGTTGCATTCTGTTAGATCCTTCATATAAGATAACTTTTATATTCCTCTTATCATCCTAGGAGCATCTATTGCAATCTGAACTCATTTTTCTTGAACACAATTAGTACTTGATATTGTAATTATCAGAAATATATGGGCCTGAAACTGGAATATTTGGGTAAGAAATTCCAAATGAAGCTTTTAATATAGATATATGATTAGATGAATTATTCTGAAGAAATACAAGGCCACAGCTTTCCTGACAATGGATTAAGTTATTAGGTGCTCTCTTTTCAGCTATAGACAGTGTATGGAAAAACTCTGACTAAGACCTAAGCAATTAGTGAAAGACAAGTTAGACGAAAAACAGTATCAAAGGAATATTGTGGCTGTAATAAAATCACCTTCCATAGATTTAATAGTGCATAAATGTATCATATGATCATAAGAATGGTGAGGGCATCAGCACAGGATGGCACCAAATCTGTCAATAGCTGTAATGAGCTCAGCACAGGTGCTGTTAAGTTGCATATTGTTCAAGTAAAATGGGATAGATAAAACTATTTAACTTTTTGACATTCAAGCTGTTAAAGATGATTAAATGTAATGTAGCAGTAGCTATAGGGCATGTAAAGATGATAAAAAGATGAAAGAGACATGGAGTGATAACCCAACAGTGCATCAGCAGTAATGGCAGAACAGTAATAGTCTACATATTCTTCATACAGCTCCCTTGCTGCTCAAAATCCTCTCTGTCATGGACTAGATTAATGAAACTGAGAAGAACTTTATAAAGGTAGCACTTTGCTGCTAAAAACTGTTAACTATCTAATCTTTTCATGACACTAATGCTACCTTTTTACACTGTAAATTCTTTCCTAGAAGAATTCTTCATTTTCTGTGTACCTAGAGACCTTGATTGTTATAAATTACTTGTGCTGTATACCTGGCAATTTTGTTTAATCCTAGATACTCATTCATCTGTCAGTTGACACAGAAAAAAAAAAAAAGAACCAAACCCATACAAAACACCACAAAACAAAACCAAAAGAAAACCACGCAAAGGAAAAGACACAAACAGGACTGGATTCTGACAGCTTTTTCCTTTTCAATTAGAAAGTTGCAGCCTGTTTATGTGAACTGGTTTGAATTTTCTGGATATCTATTTCCACTTTGGAATTTATATTTCATGAAAACAATATATTCCTTTTGGATTGCCTCAAAATAGTGTTTGTGTGTCCCTCAACTCTTTCAAAAACTTTAATGTTAGAAAATAATTTGTTCACAAATGCTTAGTGTATGGCATACATGAATTTCATAGATTTCTCAAAAAATAACCAGATCTTTTTTAAACATTATTATTTCTAATATGCCATTGTGGTAAACAAGAAATATCTCAGAAATCTGTTAAAAGTCCTGTAATACTTCCTCAAAATCTATATAGGTTCATTGACTTTGACATGAGTAGTCCAAGGCACTCTAGAATCCAAGTTTTGCAGTACTGGCCATAAATTCTTCTAATGCTAAATCTCTCTAAATGAAGAAGGCATTCGAGGGATTCACTTTAAGAGTAAAAATAGAGAACCAGAATTGTCTTCCATGAAGAACTGAATGTCAGCATTTTGTTTTCACTTAATTCTCTTCTAGAGTCAGCATCTTTTCTACCATCTTTTTCCTATGCATATTATATCTGTTAGATTCTTCATTTCATGTTCTCTGCCCACAACCTTCTCTACCCCAGTATTTGACTTTTCTATAAATACCCTGTTTACTTATTTATTTTCTCAAGGAGGAAAGTGTGTTGATTTCTTGTTAGGACTCAGCTGTATTGTAAATCACTGCCAACATCAATAAGACATATAGGAAGTATTGCGATTCAGAGAGGCACACTGTTGAAGCCCTGAAGAGACTGTGGTCTTCCACTAATTTGTTTGTGAGACTTTGACACATCATTCCTCCATAATATCATTATTGTTTTCAGCACCTAACAGTACTGCCTATGAAAGTGCTTTATTTTGTCAAGATAGTATAAGCACTGTATTACAACAGTGCTACTGGAGCAAGAGAGACTGTCTTGTAGAGTTATCACTCTATCCAGTTTAGCACAATAAACATAAATTACTGAATGTTTCATTCAGGTTTTAGATACAATGATTATTTCAGATTCACAAACACATAATAATACATTCCCAGAAGATGTTCTCAGAATTTCTTCCCAAAGCCAAGGGCCCCTAAGACAGATTCTCCATTACAGTGGATAACCAACTCTCTGCCTGCACTTACGAGTTTTGAGACTGATAGAAACATCTACACAGGGAGAAAGAAAAGTGTCCATATGTGGTATAAGTTACCTGAAAATCACAAAATTTACTCTTAAGCCAGTGTGTATAAATAGCAAATGCATTTTAGATTCCAGACCTAACTGTACATAACCATACCAATGTAAACATAAAAACGTACTTTCAAACTGAGACTGGTTATTGAAGTTTGCTTTTTATGAGAAATTAAATTTTCCACAAATGTTTAAATGTGCATTGTACATATTTGATTAGGTGAGTTGTACTGCTCCTGGGTGAAAATTCTGGATAAGAAAGAATAGCACAATAGCATCATATTTTAGCATCTGAAATGCAGGAAATCCAAGTCTAGGTCTTTGTTCCAAATCTTCTTAACTGAGGACTCTTCCACATTTGAGAAAAGAGGCTTTGTCCAATAGTCTACTGCAGGATGGATTATGGTTTTGGGGGGATAAAGGGTACAAATATTTTGAAAGACTTTGGTTTACATTTTCCTATAGAATAAAAAAAAAGCAAAAGCAAATGCAAAAGGAAGTTTCCCACCAAAACATATTTGTGTGTTTTTCTTTTCAAAAAACTTTTTTTTTTCCAGCCAGTGTTCTTTCAAATTCAGAGGAAATTATTTTATGAAACACAAGTGAGTGCAAGGTGCACATACACAATTCTAAGAATAAATTAGTCACTATTCATGCAAGTGAAGTTGTCATAATTAATTTCAGACTTGATTATGGCTCCTAAAAATCCATCTTTTGATACATAAAAGGGTGGGAGGTTCATTAGTTTTACTCCTAATTATTACTCCTAATACTGTAGGAGTGCTTTGGGATTGGCATGGAATCTTTTCAATGTGCCATGATTAAAATACTACAGAAGTACAATACATGGGTAAATCTATATTCAAGGCTGAAGTGAGTTCTATGCTCAAGAAGGTATAGGAGGGCTTTATAAAGTAGGTTATGAATGAAGCATATCCTTCCATATGTTATCACTCATACACAACATTTTTTTTATAAGAAGTTACAAAACAAACCAATTAATTATTCTGAAGTAATGTAGTTTAAAGATATTTGTAGTACCTTGGATCATTTGTTCATCCCTACTTATTTTTCTAATAGAATAATCCCATCTTTCAAAATGAATGCTTACTGACTGTCTATATTATGACAAGATCTCTCACTCTCAATTTTTCCCCATCTCTCTGCCTTTATATTGCAATTACTGCTAATCCAGGCTTTATTCTGAATGAATTCAAGATTATTTTAAAGAATAGAGGGCAAACTGTAAAAAACAAACCAAACAAAAATACTATTTTGCAACATTTTTCTAATACTGATCAGTAAAATCTGAAGGTTAGGAATTCACAGAGATCTTTTCTTCCTTTCAGAGATAACTATTTACAATTATTTGGAAATGAAGTAATGCTTTCCATCCAAGAATGAAATCTGAACTTCTGGATTTATCAGTATTTTAAAAGAGTTTATTTTTGCCTTTTATTCAATATTTCATGAACTACATTTCATTGTAATGTAAACTCCAAAGTGAACTTTTAGTTAAGTAAAAGTCATTTGCCAAGGTAAAGGCTATTAGCTGCAGAAGATGAAGGCTGGCCAAAATTAAACAATAGCTACCATTTTCATAATTTTTTCATGTTTCAATGATCATAATGCCAACCTCTTTTGGTTACAGTTCTGAAAGTACCACTTTAGTTACTCTTCACTTTTTAGATTTACAACCTTACTAACTTCTAACATTAAAACTTGTAGTTTATGGTCTTTTCTACAAACAATTGAAGCATTATGTTGACAAACTAAGGAGATAAACAGGAAACCTTTTTGGATTCTGACAGTTTTACTATTGCTGTTGTGCTGAATTTGTTTGGTTGCATTTTAATGTTAGAAGGCTATCAATGCATAGTCATGAAATACTGTCCTGCAATTCAAATATATATTCTTAGTGGTGTGAATCTTGATTATGTTTAGGAAGCCAGCTTCTAAGACTAGGACTACTTTTAGGCTTTATATTTCAGGACAAATGTGCATGTCATATGAAAAATTCAGAACAGATCGTTACTATTTCATCAGCTTCAACGATAGTAAAGTATTACAGATATCTTACACTGGAGGCCATGCTACTATTGTGTGCAAACTGCTGATTACAGTGAATTCTTTGTTTGTTTTCTTTAGAGCTAAACACCATTTTTGCTGTCAAAGTAGCTCTGTGTGTGTGTGTGTGTGTGTGTTCACCTGAAGTGTTTCCAAGAGGAAAACTACATTGTTATAACACATTCTGGGGGTGGAATTAAAATGCCATGAAATATAAAGAGCTTGAAGAATACATGTTGCAGCTTCATTTGACAAGGGAGATTTGTCAGGCTGCCAATTGTACTGATTAACCAAATGTCTGCACAGTATCACTTTTTACCTTTCCTTTCACAGAAATTATTTTAAGTAGCATTTTAAACCAATACTCACTTCTAAAGAGTGTTCACTGAAGCAAATAAAAAAACACCACTAGATATTATTCATGATTTGTTTACATTTATTTCTTGACATTATTGTTATTTTGCTTCAGAATTAAGAACTGTTTCCATTTGCACTTAAACTGCAGTAAGTGTACTCAAGCTGGCATACTGCACAATTTAAATATGAGACACAGGAAGATAGAGAAAGGTGGTGTTTTCAAAATGGAAAACAAATAACACAGAGCTTATTTATATTGAGTAATTATGCTCCTTATTACCTTTTCTTTTAGGTGCCAGATTGGCTGTTACTCCACAGAGAATATAGGTAAGCACTGTATTTTCAGAATTACCAGTTTGTTGTCAGGCTTAATGTCAAGATACAGAGTCTGAGCAAGGAATGCTATAATTCAGCTTCTCAATAAATGAAATATTTTATCCCCATTAGACCTCAACACATTTATGAAAGAATATAGCCCTTTATTGCATTACTATGGCTCCTGTCAGTTACCTCAGTGTTTAAGACTGTAGGAAAATTACAATTGCAATGAGCCAGCGGCTACCCAGAAGCTGTATTCTAACACACACCTGACAGACATGTCAACACCTGTTCTAACTACTCATCCCATAGACCCAGCTGAGTACCATTTTTAAGAATTTCTAATACCTATTTTTAGAGACATGGCAGTGACAGACAATATAGGTCATTTCAGAATCCAAGTCTGAAGTCATCTTTCTATCATTTTAAAATTTGGTGACCTCAAAGCTGTTGGATGTTTCTGAACTGAAGTTAGCACTTCTTTTCCTTCTGGCCTTGTTTTGTGTTTTTGTGCTGGCACACAGACACATTTCCTACAGGCTGGAAAAATCTGTACTGATACAAATTTTATAAATCTGTAGAGTGGGTCATCACAGTTGTTACAGCTACATTTTGCAGCCGTCCTTTGGTAACCCATGCACCCCTTCAGCAATTACAGCAGTGATCATAACAATAAACAGAAAGGATTCACTTTTCATGAGTCCCAAAAGTTTTGACTTCCAGTGTCATTAAATGTTTTAAAAACAAGAAGACACCCATTAAATAGAAGCTCCCTGACAGAAGGATCTAACTAGTACACAGTGCTCATTTCAGATTGAGTTAGTTGCCTGCAATATTGTACAAGCAAATGTGAAAATTTCAGTTTCTTACTGTTGTGAGCTACTTACCTCTGCTAGTTTATGGAAGGTCACTCTTGAGAGGCACATCAGGTCTGTAGATTAGAGAAATGAAAATGAGCACAATTCTAATCAGATCCAGTTTATCCCAGCTCATGCTTACTCAAAGTTTTAAGAATATATTCTCATCCAGCACACCTACAAAAGAAAACAATCATATACTTACTTAAAAGGTTATAGCTTTAAGGGGTCTCAGCCTCAAGGCCCCTTTGTGTCAGAGGCAACAGAATGCCTTCTAGTAAATATTTTACTAGCACACTACGTGGAGTTTTATTTTTTGTCATGAACAAAGCACTATCTTAATTTCTCAAAGGAAACACAATTCTCTTGTTTACATTTCTGTCACTCAAAGAAAAAAAAAGTTTTGTCTTCCTGCTCTAGTTTGTGTTAAGAAAAAATTATAATAACAAATACAATTCCCTACTGATTTTTTCCCTCACAGTTTCCTCAATTCTTTATTGCTTAAAATGCCTGTCAGTAGTTTTAACAGTTCCTTGTATCTCCAACAAGACTGGCCTTAGGCTGTAGATTGACAAAGACACCCAGGATACCTTCATCACTTCATAGGTGGCAGCTGTCACCTTCCCAATGCTCCTTTAGTTAGAAAACATGTGTTGCTACTTGGTCTTCCTCTAGCTGTTGTAAAGTTGTATAACCAGGATGTTTCAACATGGTAATATTACATGATGCTGTTCTTTCACAGCTTATTCCTAACCCCAGTAGTTGGTCTTACAAATAAGCCAACTTTGTTACTTAGGTTTCTGGTACTTTTTATAAAAATGCTGAGTTTTAACTATGCAATCATTAACACAGGATAAGATATAAAAAGCGAGCAAAATATATTGTTTAAAAGTAAATGGAAAATGCCACTTACACAAATACAACTTAATTTTCCTCATATTCAGCCTTACATGTATATCTGCATTCTTGGAATGACTCACTATGTCCCTAAAATTAAAAAGAACCCTGCAAGGACTTCTTGAAGATAATTTAGTCTGGCCACCTAATTCTGCATTAAGAATTGAAAAAAAACCTCCTAAATTACAGAAATTTCTTTATCTGAAGCAATGATCAGTACTGTCCCATCAATATTATAAGTAAGGAATCTTCAGGGGAAACTTCACATTGCAGAACTTCACATTTGTCACAAGACCTAAAGGCAACTCTTTTGTTGACAAAGAGATGGCTTAAGCTCCTTGAGATCCCTTCCATCTCCTGCAGGTCTACTGATCAACTACCTGACAGTTTTGCTCCTGCTACCCTAAAATATAAAAAATCTTATGGTTTCACTTTAACTTTGAGTTCCACATTCTGATGTCTGCCTCATCAAATATTGTTTTTATTGAAAACTAAAGGTGAAGCCCAATCTTCTGAGTCCCTCTGAGAGGAGATGGGCTACAAAGGCACCTGCCTCCACTCCAGCTCCTCTACATTAAGGTTCAAGGTACAGTCACTGTTACCCCTGTTCCTTCATTTAGTAACACTGACATTGTTAAAGAGTCAATAAAATCCACAATGTATTTGTCCATCTGTGCATTTGGTAAGCATAATGACAAACTTGTTGATTTGATGTCATGAGGCATAAGTAAAGTCAAAGACTTGCCAGTGCAGGCTTTGTACATAACAGCTTATACTGATTATCTTGCAGGGTGAAATTTAAATTCTAAGTATTAACTGTTGCTCATCCCAGATGGGAAGGATAAAACTTTTTTAAAGAAAGAAGCAAGAATAAGTAGATTCCACAGAAAAGCAGAACTGGATTTGTAACACATTATGTGCTTATAGCTCTGCATCCTCAAAGGACCGTATGCTCCCATGTAACTGAAATAATAGCTCAATGACATCATTCTATAGGTAATGGTTTTCAATAGACACACTGCACTTCTGTGGATATCATTATAGTATGATGCCATCAGTACTGTGTGTTGCTGCAAAATCTTCCCCTTGATTGTAACAAAAGCCTTAGACAACCACCCCATTGTGTAGCTTCAGGGTCTTCCCCCACATCCCCTCTCCTCCCTCCATCCTTTCCAAACCATAGTGAGTTATATGATACATATAAGATAAACAATTCATTTTCCCTTAGTTCTGAAAGCATAGGACACTATTAACTGAGCTACCATGTATTCTCAATTCCCTTATGCTACTGGGATTTTAAACACACAAATGAGCAGACACGATAGCAGGAACAATCTCTGGACCAGTCCTTTGGCCTTCAGCTATATGGGAGATTTATTAAACTCACAGTAGTTTAGAGCAGCTCAAGTATTGGCTCATTGCCATTTTTGGAGTCAGGAGATGAAAAGCAATGACTTGTGGCTTCTGTCTTCTTTTTCCAGATCCTGTGTTTGCAAAGACTTGGATCGTCTTAATTTACTACCTTTTTTCTGTTAGCTTCTTCCTTTAAGCCTTTTTCCCTGGTTTCAGATAGAATAAAGTTTATTTTCTTCCTAGTAGCTGGTACAGCACTGTGTTCTGGATGTAGGTTGAGAATAACATTGATAGCACACTGATGTTTTAGTTGTTGATAATGCACAGATGTTTTGGCTGTTGCTAAGCTGCGTTTATACTAAGTCAAGGGTGTTTTAGCTTCTCATACTGCCCTGCCAGCAGAGGTTGGGATGCACAGGTTTCTGGGAGGGGACACAGCCAGGACAGCTGACCAAAATGAGCTAAACAGTGTTCCATAGAAGATGATGTCATGCCCAGTAAATAAACTGGAGGGAGTTTGCTGGAAGAGGTGGATTGTTCCTTGGGGACAGTCTGGGAATCAGTCAGTGGGTGGTGAGCAGTTCCATTGTGCATCACTTGACTTTTCTTGGGTTTGATTTCTCTCTGGTTTTGCTATATTCATTTTCACTACTATTATTGTTATAATTGTTCAGTTTAGTTTAGCTACTAAACTGTTCTTATCACAACCCATGAGTTTTACTTTTTTTTTAATTGTTGTCCCCATTCTTCTTCAGGAGGAGGAGAGAGCAAGTGACCTTGTGGTGCTTAGTTGTTGGCTGGGATTAAACCATGACAGCTTTCAATAGGCTTTGGTCTTGAAACTTTGTAAAGCTTTTTAAAATATGTTGTATGACCCCTCTTTTTAGGTGTTTGGACAAAAAAGGAAAAAAGGTTTAGCTTGGTAGGCTTGTGAAGTTGCTTGATTGACTGAATGTGGCTTTCTTTGTGGTAATACCTGTAGAATGAAAAGAAGAAAGAGGAGAACAAGGAGGGCAGGAAAAGGGAAAAACCCGGTCAAGCAATCAAGAGAAAAGGCAACAACAAAGACAATGTTAAAGCTGTAAGGATGAAGTATTTTATATGATGTAGGAAAAGGGGACCTGTATTTATGGACTTGCAATATTATGTGTCTATATAGTCCTCATTTACAAAACCACTCCTTTCAGTTGGCCTTGCTGACATGCCCTATGGCTTTCATTTCTCATGACATCTGTACACTTTAATATCTTTAATTAGATACACTGAGGCCAAAGGCTTAGGCTTTTAAAGGATTAGACATTTATATAGATAATGATAACAACCATAGTTGCGTTAAGTAAGATTAAACAATTTTTCTGAAGAGACATAAGCTTCATATTGTATGGAACAAGAGAATTTCAACTGACAGAAGGAAGAAAATTTCCCAAAAGGAAAATTATTTCATAATTGTTCACTAAGGGGATTCTTCTCCCTTCTTTAAATATGATGGTAAACTTCATCACAGATAAAATACCAGACTCTGTGGATCCATCTAACTGTTTGATCTTATATTCCAAACATGAATGAGAACCATTTTAACTAACACTAACTTATTTCAGTACTTGATTTCTCAAAACTTTATGACTCTTCTTTTTTCTGCATTACAGCTAATTAAAGCTGTAGGATCCATTGCCTGCAGACTATTACTATTTCATTGCCTAACAGTGTTACACTCCTAGTAATAATTAAAAAGTATAAAGATGATATTAAAGCCCATAGATGGTAATTCTACCCATAAACACAGGTGTACAGTTTGAGTTTTTAAATATATTTACCATAATAAAAGGTTTTAGTAGTAATTGCAGTGCATTTAACGTGGGATTAATGTACATGTTAATTATGTTAGTCATGTTAATTTTTTTAAAAATGGTAAAGGTCACCTCATTTTTCTCCTTTCACCTCCTCCTGAAAACTTTCTTTTGCCATCACCTCATCAGCTGTTAGGACACTGCTTACCGCACTGGTGAGATTTTATCGTTACATAGTGCTTACCCTTGTGGCTTTCTCACTTGGACTGGACTGATATTATAAAGCATAGGAGAAAAAATCAGTTTATGGATCTGTGATCTGTACTGATCAGGGTCTCAGTACATTTTTTTTTTCTCCCAAATTTCAGGTACATTACCATTAAAATAATAACAAGGCAATCTGTTACTGGGATCTACTTTTGAACTGAGTAGACAGATTGCATCAAGAGAGAAGGTTACACATTTCTTATCTTCAACAAAGGGAAATATATATATTTAAGTAAGGAAGCCTTTATTTCCTAGACTATCCAATTTCTCTTAATTTTGAAAAGTTGTTAGCTCAGGAAAGAAAAATATATTGACAGAAATGGATGCTGCATTGCAGGAAGAGAGGTGTAGGAGGCTACATCATCCTTAAAAGCCCAGCTTTGCAAAATGTATGTGGAAATTTGCCCACAGACAATCCCTTAAACTGTGTCCATCATACTTTTTCTTGTACCATATGAAATTCAGGAGCACAGCTATGGCTCTGTGAGGTCCAGATAAGTCTCTATAGTAAGTTTTGTTCAAGAGATCACTTGCCCTTTTTTAACCTAGTACCAGTGGCCTTGCCCCATTGATCTAGTCTGTCCAGGTCCCTCTAAAGACTCTTCCTACCTCAAACATCTACATTTCTGCCCAGCTTCTTATCATCAGTAAACTTACTAAGGGGGCACTCAATCCCCTCATCCAGATCATTGATAAAGATATTAAACAGAACTGGTCCCGCCCTGGGGAACACCACTCGTGACCAGCTGCCAACCAGACTTAACTCCATTCTCCACAACTATTTGTGCTCAGATGTCCAGACAGTTTTTCACCAGGTGAAGAGTATGCCCACCCAAGTAATGAACAGCCATTTTCTGTGGGAAGCGGTGTCAAAGACTTTACTAAAGTCCAGGTAAACAACACCCACAGCCTTTCCCTCATCCACTAAGTGGGTCATCTTGTCATAGAAGGAGATCAAGTTAGCCAAGCTGGACTTGCCTTTCTTCAGCCTACCCTGCTGATCCCAAACCTGACCCAGTGCTTAGACTTGACTCCTCAGCTTGACCTCAGACCTGACTTATCACTGTGAACTTCCTCAGAAACCTGGACTTTTGATTGATTACTATCCCTTGGACTTGCTCGTCTCACCTTGCTCATGTACTGTCATCTTTGCTGGCAAGGGCACTTCCTCTACTTACCTTGTTATGTTCAGCTCCCAGCACACCTTCATTTGAAGCAGCCTGTCCTTGCTGCTCCCTGTCAGAACAGTGTGAAAAAAATCCACGAGACTGTGTAGTCTGAGGTGTTTAGGGCAAATGATTAGCGGGGAAGTTGTGGAGCCCATTCTCAGCCTGAGCTAACAACCTAAAATCCACAAATATTAACTGAAGGAATAAAACATAGGTTCCCTTGTTATGCATATGCACTTACTACAGGCTAGCAAGCAAGTTCACCCTTGTCCCCTTTCTCTTTTGTTTCCCAGTAAATCTTTAATTATTCTTCGTAAAGTAAAATGGTTTCAGTGAGCAAGGTTAAGAGAGTCCTTGTTATTATATATATAATAATCAATAAAATATTTTTTTATGCTTCAAATAACACAAACTAGATGTTTCTGTTCACAGTGGAAAAAAGGTTCTAAGTAACTAAGATTTTCTTTACAAAAGAAAAACAGGAGGATCTTTCTCTCTATGCTCTTTCTGGCACATGGAAACTCCACAATCCTTGGATAGATTCAGATGAGTTTTGTCTTTGCATAGTAGTATATTAGTCCCACTCCTTTTCCTTTCCTTGTAGCCTGTGATCCTGCAGACCCAGGCCAGCAAAATGTATGGGGTTTTCTGTAGCTAGTAATACTGGGTTTCTAATAAGAACAGCAATGGTGCTGAGGGGGAAGGTGCATTGAGTTTTACTGAACATTGGCTTGCTTCAGTGCAAACAGCTAGGCAGGAGATTCCATACAATCAATCTTAAATTAAGGCCATAAGAGTATTAGGCAGTGAGCTGGAAGAAAGATTGCCAGGCTGAATGAAAGAGGGAATTAAATCTGCTTCTCAGTAAAAGTGAATTGATACTTTGTGTTGAATAGTTAAGTAATAGAGAAGTGTGAAAGAAGGTGAGAAAAAGGTGAGCCCAGAGTTCAAAGATGGTCCAGAAACAGGGTTTCTCTTTTTCTCAGATGATAGAAATATATTGTCTCTGCTAAGTACAAACTTCAGGCTGTTATCAGTCATGAATGCAGTAAAAACTGGGAAACAAAAGTTGATTTTACAAAGGAAAGATCACAGCACTGTCAGAGACAGGTTTCCCGTTTTGCGAAGAACTGTCTTCCCCAGAAGATTAAATAAAGTGAAACTAGAAATTGAAAGGAACATATCACATTCCAAGGCAAATAATTTGCATCCCTTCCTGCTCCATACCATGCAATATCCCGGGGTTTCCCTGTGAAAAAGAAGAGCTGCTCGTCCTTTACACTTTTCCTAGAAAAATCTTTTTATGATCAGTGGAATATTTTTTCTGATTATAGTTCTGCCTTTCATAGTGATCACAAAACAGTAAATAGAGAATAACAGGTTTCCTTATATTAGCAGTTTCAAATACACACACAAAAATACATCTTTTGTGGTAAGATCCAGTACATCCTTCAAATACGTCGTTAAAGCCAAACTAACCCATGTCTCTAAGTGTCAGGAATCCTGGTTTTGGGTTTCATACAAATCCAAAGCTTTTAACAAGTTTTTGCATGTTACTTTATCAAGGGACCTGTTTTACAGTACTCTCAAGAATCATTTGCATCTATCAAGTCAGTACTGTTTTCTTCAGCTGAAGATTGCCTCGGAGATCCCCTATCCAACTAGCGACCAGATCTGCATATTCAGTGTGTCTGAAATGGTAAAATAAACTGTATCAGCTAACAGTTCTATTGTCTTAATTAATAGCAAACCAATTTTAGCTAACCAACCTTTTGCAGACCTGTCTTTATGAGGCTATATACTGCTGTGATCAGCAATGCTCTATTGATTAGCTACAGGCTCCCATTTTATTTATGGAAGTTCACTGAAGAAAACTCAGTTGCACAGAAGTAAATAGGAAGTGTTAACAGACAGACATATATTCTAGGATGACTTTATAATTGAAATAGTGACATAACTGAGGAGGGACAAAGCAGCAGCCCACAGTTCACAACTTTTCAAGTGATATTTGTTAGAGTCCTCAATTAATGCTATATATTTATATATGTACATTAGAAACATAAGGACACTTTATGGTTATTTTTAAGTCTAGTTTTAGAAAATAAAATATTTTTAAGATCCCTACCAAGCAACTTTCTCCACATGCTTTTTTCAAATTGTCTACCATGAGTGAGTTAACTGTACTGAGACACACTGGTGCTAAACTCAGAGCGTTATAATTTGCTGTCTAAAAAGTGCAACTGTGTGTGTTTGGTTGTGATATATTTCTTTGTAAATATGTGCATACCTACATTAAAAAAAAAAAAAAAAAAAAGAGATAAAAACCTTTTTTATCACAACCAGAGAAAAGCAGCCTGAGTCACACACAAAAAAAATAGTTAACTATTTTAGTATTAATTAAAAAAATGGTGTCTTTTAATTTCCCTCTCCCACTTTACAAAATTGACATCCTTCCATCTAAAAAAAAAAAAAAAGAAACTGGTTTGTGCATGTTACCTGAACTAGCCAAAATACATAACAAACTGAGAACACTGCTATTCAAAGGAGATTAGGATAATATTTTCGAACTTAAAATCAGGAGTTTTGCTGATAAAATCCTAGGGGTTTTTTTTATGAGACATCTGTCTGTCTCCTAATTATTTTTTTCATTATCTTTCACTGAACATATATGTTGTACATCCAGAAAAGAGCAACTGTGATAAAAAACCAGGAACTCTGCAGTCAAGTCACAAGAGTTAGGCAGTGCCAAGAGTACAGCTTTTGTTGAACCCCTGTTTATTTCTATTCCACATATTCTGTGTGACAGGGTTTTGTGGTCACACACTGGCTATTCTGAAGTTTCACAGTGACTGTGGGATCTGGACCCCAGCTAGGAACACAGCACCGTGACATAGCCAATGTGTAACTGCCTTTGTGTGTTTTTTCCCCCACAGAATAACTGTCTTGCTTATTGCATGGGGCAGACATTTTTTTTCTACCCTGCCCTTTCCCTTGCTGATAATGTCTTCTTTCTTTTAATGCCTGGGTCACTTAAGACCTTTCTTTACTCTCCTTTTCCAACTGTTGCCTTCATCTTCTCTTCCTGCCCTGTCCACATATTTTTCCTCAGCTGTTCCTCTCTTTTATCCACCTATACCTTTAGCTTTCACTCCTCACTGCCCCACTTTTACCTACCAGGAAAAGCCTTATAAACACAACTGGAATTGTCCACCTCATTTTGGTCCCAACATTTGCACCAAAATGGTCTCCCAGTAGCAAGCAGAGGGAGTCTTATTTACCCCTTTCCCTTTTTGTTGCTCACTCCTTGCATATGTTTGGTACAGAGAGAATCCTGAGTGATTTAGCATGCCAGAGTCCTATGACTCTTCTTTGATGTACTGAGATTCAGACAAGGGCATGTTTTCACAAGGGTGGAGAAAGATACCATATGTGGTTCAAAACTTGTAGATAATGGGTATGGTAAAGTTTCATGACAAAACAGTTCTCAGATTTCATTACTAATTGATATCTAGTCAAACCAATATTTCCTTATGGTCCTTGGAAGCAAAACATGAGTATTTTGGCAAAGGAGAATGGTCTGTATGGATTTTGGTCTGAATTTCACCTTCACAGACTTTCATTTTCACCTTCTGAAAGTTTCAGACCAAATGTGTCAATCAGGTATTGCATAAAAACAACCAACTGAAAACATATTCTTATAAGCGTATGTTAACAAGCAACCTTGAAAGTAATCAATACATGTTTCCTTAGTCACCTTTTGTATCCCATATGTGCAGACAATTTCCATGCAGAAGACAGCTTGGACCGTCTGTCCTGATCTCCTTCTCTAATCTGTCATCACTTTGCCACTTATGTATAGTTTACAATATTAATTTAATGTCAATAAAATCTGCAGACCATTAAATCATGAAGCTTTAATGTCTATATATTGATAGACTGACAGCAATTGGCAGGTTTAAGTATTTTCAGTAATTCTTATTTCAGCCATAAACCTTTAAGACATTTTTTCATCTACTTGTCCCTGTGTGGACTAATACTCCTGAACAATTGTCTCTACATTATACTATTCATGAAAGAATCTGAAACTGTGGGTCCCTTTACCAGTGAAAATTAATTGCCATCAACATGCAGAAGCACAGCAAGCAAGACTCTGTCTTGAAAGAAAAATACCGTTCTGCTTAGTTAAAAACAACTATTTGTGTTAACAGAATAGCTGATACAGAACTTATGTTCAATTTTAACCAGGCAACTATTGATGTTCCACAATATTCAGAATAAAAATCTTCAGCTCAGATTACATATACATTTATCAGTAGGAAAATTAGCTATTAAAAAAGCATATAGTGAAAACTGCTTGCCTGAACAATATTCTCTGATTCCTACTGATAGAGAATAAAAAGTTAACTTTATTACTATATTACTTACTTTTATCAAATGCTTCCACTTCTTGTCACAGTAATTTTTACTTTCACAGATACAAGAACAACGTAAAAACAAAGAAAAACAAAATTAAATTACTTTCTTTATTATTACTTTGTTTTGATTACTTTGTTTTGTTTTGATTTTGTTGTTTTGTATCCTTTTAACTCTCTCTGTATTAGTCCAATAATGAATCAAAAAAATATTGTATAGTTGTGATATTTATTGGTACATTGCACCTAAATCACTGAAGTGATGTTTCACTGGTTTATTGGAAACAGTCCTCAGAATTCAACAGCAAAACTTCTGTTGATTTTGATGGGAGCAGAACTGATCCCATGCTCAGTGACTTGAATCAGAAAATTATGAAGATTGTACCACAATACTGCTACCTTGTGGCATGACATAGAGCAAAATCATTATTGCTTTTGTGACATGCCTCTCACTTCGGTAACGGGGATGCCATATGTCGCAAAATGCTAACGCCTCATATTACACTTGAATGTATGATTCCCTTTCCATTGTATTTACATGATAATTAGTGGAAAGCTATGCCCATTTTACTCACTTTAAGACTACAATTTTAAAAGATAATGACAAATTATTTTTCCATTACAGTTCCAATTCATAATGTATTCATTCTTAAAGATGATAATTATCTTGCAAAATTTTGCAATGCTGGTGTTAGGAAAACGGATATAGTTTTCCATTAATGACCCGAACAAGTTTGAAACTAGTTTGTATATCACAGATAAAAATACTTTTCCCTACTCCACTATATTTATGTCTCATTAGTTTATGGACCTAAAGCCCTCCAGGGACTGTCACTCACAAATCCACCTAAGGTTTATGAGCTCTAGATTTTGCATTTGGATCTCTAATTTAGCCAACAGATATGGAAAATCATATAGATAGAAAACTCCCTAGTGACTACAAAGCTCTAGGTTTTAATAGCGAGGGCAGAAATAGTATAAGCATAATGTTTAATATAAGCATAATGCTTAGCACATTAGTGGTAGGCTAAGTGTATCACCTAGGAGGAAAAACATTCACTGTATTTCAGATAAGTGTAATACTATTCCTCCCAGGACTGTTTGCTTCCAATGATACAGAGTTTAATACAGTTGTGTGTTAATGCCATCCAGTTCCTGTTGAAGAAGGTCTTTTAATAGAATATTTTCAACAGAAGAAGTGAGGATCAGCTGTTTTCTAAACTTTGGGGACCAATGCCCACTGTTACTTCTCCAAACTCTCAGAGGCTACCACATATTCTTTATCAATACCCTTTTAATTTGAAAAACCTATACAAACAGCCCTAGCATAAATATATAATAATGCCAGAGTTAAGAACATTACTCTGAAATTTAAAGCTGCATAGGAGAGTGAAAATGTTGTATGGTTATTACTATTACTGAAACTTCTATGAAACACATATAAATTTAACCATACTTTCAGTTTTCCACAGCATAACACATGGTGGAGTTGATGGATCCTAACACAAGTAGAGAACAATCCTCTTTCCTACTGGTAACAGCCTCAAAACAACTATTGAGGTGCCTATGAAATAAATTATAAAATTTAAGAAGATAGTTATGTCCTAAAAGAATGCAAACAGCTACAGTGGAAGGTTTGGAAAAGTGCTTTAGGGATTTTCCTAAAAGACAGGATTTAGTAATGGTTAAGAAGATATGGGATAGATATTTAGCAGGACTTTCTAAAAAGGAGGATTGTCAGCAGCAGTGTTTTAACAGTGAATGCTAAATAAAAATTCCCAGTAAATACAATTCTGAAATTTGGTTAAAATAATAATGCAGTTTTATGCTTAGATCAATCTGTCATGACCAGAGGATTTAGTGAGATAATACTGTCATCACCTCATGATTACTTCCACATTAACTGTATATCAGATGTTTTTTCATATTAAAAAAAAATAAAATAAAATCAAACTAAATGGAAGGACCTTATAGAAACTACTTTTTTTAACTGAATGTTACTACAAAGATGATGTGTGCTATATATGTATTAAGTAGTATTTAAAGATGTTTTCTCAGCTAAGGTCTCCTTTCTGTTTAAGATCATAATGTTTTACTCCACTCTTTACCCACAAAAATATAACTGAGTAGATTTTTCTTGGATGATTGAAGTTCATATTTTTTACAGGGATTGAATTTTTACAGGGATTATTTTATGCAGCTAGAAATTTTGAGGTGAAAATGATATGCCTGATAAACTGCAGTGTATCACTTGTACTCTCAGTTCAGCCCTGTGAACCAGAAGATAGATACTTACATTATTGTTCTGCCTGCTCTGTGTTAAGATGAATTCAAATATGATATTACTGCCCTGATAAACATATTCTGAGTTGCATAACATGCATAATATACACATCTATACCATAATTCTTTGAACTAATACCGAAGCTAGTGGATTAGGTATTTTATAAAAAGTAATATTTGTAATAAAACTTGCTGGCACTAGCAACCTAACAGCAGATGGGGTTTTATAGAGAACACATAATGATGATTTATTGCAGTAACTACACATGGATCCCTCAGATCTTCTTTCAGTTTAGTTCTTTCTTTGGTTTATACAGTGATTACCTGGCTACGTAATTATTTTTAAAAATGAGTAAAAGTGATGTCAGCCATCTGCTAAATTATTAGTAGATATAAGCAAGCTTTGTCTTTCAGAAGAAGATTCTTCCCTGTGATGCCACTTACTGATGTGAAATTAAATACCCATAGTTAAAATATTTCACCTGATACGCTCTCTGTTAATAAAGTCTGCAAGTGAACCTTGACTGAGAAAATACATTTCAGAAGTCCATCAGTGGGGAAGAGAGGAAGATGATTTAATGATTAAAATACTGAATTGAGTTTAAAAATCTGAGACTGGTATTCACAAACTACTTATATTTTCGTAAGCACACATCTCTCTGTCTCAGATGCTCTGACATGGAAATCAGGCCCATACTTCTCGATGTCACAGAGCACTGTGAAGAAAAAAAAAACCCACATAAATAATTGATAGATACTTTGACCTTCAATAAATTACACTTTACTGTGTTGATCCCACTCTATCTCCTGATACAAATAAGTAAACAGGTTCCCTCTAATTAATTGCAATTACTTATCTAGAAGGGAACAGTAGGAGGAGTATTTGAAAGTGTTAGAGTAAGAGTTCACATTCTCTCTGCATCCAAATTCCCCATTCTCAAGCCTTGCTTTGACTTCTGAAGAACGGGAAGTTTTCTGTTGAGCCTCAGCTCCATCAATTCTGCTGTGGACGTGCATCCAGCCTGCTCCTCATCCCCAGGTAGCTTGCAGGAATAAAAATTACAAAACAAAACAAAACAAAACAAACAAACAAAAAACCAAAAAAACAAACAAAAAAAAAAAAAAAAAAAAAGAAAGAAAGAAAGCAAACAGAAAGAAGGGAGAACACAGGGACTCACATAATCACAGAATGGCAGGTGTTGGAAGGAACCTCTGGAGATCATCTAGCCCAACCGCCCTGCAGCTTCTCCTAGATCAGTTTGCACAGGAATACATCCAGACAGGTTTTGAAAGTCTCTAGAAGAGGACACTCCTCAAGTTCTCTGGGCAGCTTGTTCCAGTGCTTGGTCACCCTCACAGTAAAGAAGTCTTTCCTTATGTTTAGGTGGAACTTCCTGTGTTCCAGTTTGTTCCAGTTGCATCTTGTCCTGTCACTGGCCACCACTGAAAAGAGTCTGGCCCCGTCGTCTTGACAACCACCTTCAGATATTTATAAGCATTGATGATATTCCCTCTCAGGCTTCTCCAGGCTAAACAGACTGAAGTCTCTCAGCCTTTCCTTTTAAAGGAGAGATGTTCCAGTCCCCTAATCATCTTTGTAGCTCTCTGTTGGACTCTCTCCAATAGTTCCCTGTCTCTCTTGAACTGGGGAAACCAGAGTTGGACACAGTGGTCCAGATGTGGCCTCACTAGGGCAGAGTAGAGTGGGATGAGAACCTCTGCTGACCTGCTGGTCACTCTTCTTAATACACTCCAGGATACCATTGCCCTTCTTGGCCACAAGAACACACTGCTAGCTCATGGTGAATTTGTCCACCAGGACTCTCATGCCCTTCTCTGTGGAGCTGCTTTCCAGCAGTTCAACCCCTAACCTGTACTGTTGCATGGTTTATTCCTCCCCAGGTACAGGACTCTACAGAATCACAGAATGTTAGGGTTTAGAAGGAAACTTGAAAGATCATCTAGTCCAACTGCCCTGCTAGAGCAGGATCACCTACATCGGGTCACACAGGAACACATCCAGGCAAGTTTTGAATGACTCCAGAGAAGGAGACTCTACAACGTCTCTGGGCATCTTGTTCCAGTGCTCTGTGACTCTCACCATGAAAAAGTTTTTCCTTATGTTTACCCAAAACCTCTTATGCTCCAGCTTGTACCCATTACCCCTTATCCTATCACTGGGTGTCACTGAGAAGAGCCTGGCTCCATCCTCCTGACACTTGCCCTTTACATATCTATAGACATTAATAAGGTCACCCCTCAGTCTCCTTTCCTCCAGGCTAAAAAGACCCAGCTCTCTAAGCCTCTCCTCATAAGGGAGATGCTCCACTCTCTTAATCATCCTGGTGTCTCTGAGCTGGACTCCCTCCAGTAGCTCCCTGGCTCTCTTGAACTGGGGTGCCCAGAACTGGATACAGTACTCCAAGTGGGGCCTCACCAGGGCAGAGTAGAGGGGGAGGAGAACCTCCCTTGACCTGCTGGCCACGCTCTTCTTAATGCATCCCAGGATGCCATTGGCCTTCTTGGCCACAAGGACACATTTTGGCTCATGGCCATCCTCTTGTCCACCACGACTCCTAGATCTTTTTCCCCAGAGCTCCTCTCCAACAGATCAGCCCCCAACCTGTACTGATACATGGGGTTGTTTTTCCCCAGATGCAGTACTTTACACTTGCCCTTATTGAACTTCATTAGATTTCTCCCTACTCAGCTCACCAGCCTGTCCAGGTCACGCTGGATGGCAGCACAGCCTTTTGGCATATCAGCCACTCCTCCCAGTTTTGTATTATCAGCAAACTTGCTGAGGGTACACTCTATCCCTTCGTCCAGGTCATTGATGAATATATTGAACAGCACTGGACTCAGGAACGACTGCTGGGGAGCACCACTACCCACAGGAGTCCAACTCGACTCTGCTCCACTGACTACAACTCTCTGGGCTCTGTCCTTCAACCAATTTCTAATCCATCTCACCACACAACCATCCAAGCCACACTTCTTAAGCTTGGCTGTGAAGATATCACGGGAGACAGTATTGAAAGCCTTGCTGAAGTCGAGATATACCACATCCACTGTCCTCCCCTCATCTATACATCTAGTTTTGCCATCATAAAAAGCTATCAGATTACTCGAGCATGAATCAGATTAGTTAAGCATGACTAATCTGATTACTACACCTGCCCTTGTTGAACTCCACTATGTTCCTCTCTGCCCAGCTCTCCAGAATGTATGGTAATAACAGTGCAGACCTGAGTTTCCAATATTGGGGTTTTGATGAGTTTCCAGATCAGTTCTACTGGCAGTTTCCCAAAGCAGCTTATACATCCCCAACAGATCTATAGAAATCACATATCCAAGACAAACTACAACTGCAAGAAGCATCTTAAGCATCCATTGTTTTCCTGAAAGAAGTGTAAGACTAAATGTGGGAGTGTTGGGGTTTTGGGGAGTTCCTCTGTTTTCCTTCTTCTCCTAAAGAATTTTCCCATACTTGTTCATCAAGGAGGTAAATTGCTGTACTTAGAGAGACAAAAGGACCTGGCCACAGGGGGAGGGGTCCATCCAGCCGAATAAAAGGGGTTGGGTGGAGCTCCTAGGGCTCTTGTTTTGCTCCCTACATTCGAGGTGAGGAGAAGCTGCCCTCGTGGTGAAGTCGTCCCCACTGCATCTCCTGCTCTCCTTCTACCCCTGCTGTCTCACGAGGATCCAGCTGGGCACCGGGATCAGCTTGGAAAGAGGTTGCCCCTGCTGCGTCTCCTGCTTCTCCTTCTGCCCCTGCTGCCTCCTGGGGATCCGGCTGGGCATAGGGATCGGCTGCCCAAGTGGGTTTGTGATGCGGGCTTTTCGTCAGCCATTGCCACGTGAGGACTGAGCTGGCTCCGAGCAGCAGGGAGACCATCGCGCCCTCCCAGCTCACTGGGAGCTGCCCGAGAGGTTGGGAGTGGGTTCCTGGCTCTGTTTGTTGTTATTACCACAGTTATTGTTGTTTGTTTGCCTTGTTTTATATATATTTAGTAAAGAACGGTTATTCCTATTCCTCATCTTTGCCTGAAAGCCCCTTAATTTCAAAATTATAAGCATTCGGAGGGGAGGGGGTTGCATTTCCACTCCAAGGGGGACTCTTGCCTTCCTTGGCAGACGCTTGTCTTTCAAACCAAGACAGGGAGTTTTGCAGCAGCTTGTTTCACTTAACAGATTGGTGCACTACCTCTTGTAGGGCAGCACTCATGGCATCTGTTTCTAGAGTAAAAGTGTTCATAAACATGTGGGTTTTTTTCCCAGATTAAAAACAACTAAATTATTTCCCTACTTCATATGAGGACCATTTGAAGGAGCTGTGTCTGTTTAGTTTGAGGAAGAGGAGGCTGAGGGAAGACCTTATCACTCTACAACTACCTGAAAGGACATTGTAGAGTGGTTGGTGCTGGTCTCTTCTCTCAGGTAATTAGGGACAGAACCAGAGGGAATGGCCTAAAGCTGAAACAAGGTAGGTTTAGACTAGACACTAGGAAAAAACTCTTCACGGGAAGAGTGGTAAGATATTGGAATGGGCTGCCCACGGAGGTGGTTGAGTCACCATCCCAGGATGTGTTTAAGCATTGCTTAGATGTGGTGTTGGGGGATATGGTCTAGGGGTGAACTTGTAGAGTAGGGTAAATGGTTGGACACGATGATCCCAAGGGTCTTTTCCAACATAAATGATTCTGTGATTCTGTGATACAGTTTTACAAGCAATTTCAACAACAGGTTTGAATTTATTAAACAGTTCTTCATGACCGGGATTGTTTTATGTGTGAGAATAAACAATGACAGGTATGAATGCCACTTACCATTTTTCCGATTTTATACAGAAGGCATTAATCAAATGAAATAAAAGGATTAAACTCATTGCTGCCTTAATAACAGTGATGTCACTGGAATAAGAGGAAAAAGGAGTTTGTTCCCAACTTACTACAGTGGTGTATTTTTCTGTTTCTGATTGATTCTCTGTATTTCACCCAGTTTATCCCCATGTAGGAGCATATCACTGAATTAAATGGTAAGTCAATCAGAGAAGAGAGATTTTATCTGAAGACACAAGGAATGTTCATGATTTTACTGTGAGACTAATGTGTAAGAAGGAGCAAATCTACCTGCAGTCAAATGCAAGTGGTTTACGTAAATTTGCTCAAAATCATCACAGATATAATTCATATAAGATTATTCTAGATAGATAATTATACCTGAATATAAAAAATATTTTTAAGAAATCTATTTTATCAGTTCTTTGAGAAGTAAAATGTATTTTTGACATAACATTTTACTAATAATGAGCGTCCTGCTCAGATCAATAATACCATTGATATGAGGCACATGAAGCAACAGGTAGGAGAACTGGAGCCAAAGATAGATCAGGTTTGAGGGTTGAACATGTTAGTTTTATGATTTAATGGTTTTAGATCTGCAGAAGTTCAGACACAAAAATAATTAAATATCTTCTAGTGCCATCATATCTGAAAAAACTTTTGAAATTCAGATGAAACCCCTTGAAAGAAAGGTTTTTCACCAAGAAGCAAGTTTGAGAAAAGTAGCATATTAAAATTCTATCTATGCCAACAGTTACTTTCCAAATATTCAAGCTACAGCTGGTAGCATTTCTTATTTTGAAGTACATTTTTCCCTCCTGGCTGATAAACATACATATTGTGATCACATGCTTCTGCTATCAAAGATTTTGCCACTAAAATTATCCCAATATCCCTACTTCATTTAATCTGTGACCTCATAATATATTCCTTTTTACTACAGCGTAATGGGTTTGCTTAAGCTGGAAGTATTGCCAGCTTTCCAGGGTGAAATAATCAAAGATCTGCACATAATATCTACACCCTTAAATTACTTGCAACTTGATATACAGAATGCCCATAAAAATACAGTTCAAATACAGACTAAAAGACTACTCCTATTGCACATGATAACTTCACAATCAAGCCACATATACAGAAGTAACACAGAAACAGAATTCGCAAAGTGACTCCATCATGATGGCTACATCATCATGTTTATACCATATTAAAATATTTACATGTTGATTTTTGCATGAGTCCATTTCAGGAGGAACAGAAAAAGGAGAAGTTAAGCTGCGGAGGGAGGAGAATAAAGGATGAATGTGGAGGATGAAACTGAAGTAAATTATTTGTGTGGAGTGGAACTGAAGGCAATGAATCTGAGAAAGCAGCATCAGGTGGCAGAGAGCACAGAAAATCTAGTTAAAGCCATCGAGAAGTCTGAGTGAATCCTTCACAGTGTCCTCAGGGCTACTGCCTCCAGCTGACAGTCCAGTTTCTGCTCAAAAGACTAAGTATCAACTGGCTCTAAAGCTCTTAAAACCTCTCCTATATATCTCTGGATCTGTAAAGTGTGTGGTCAAATTGAGAAAACTCAGCGCTGGAATACAAAGATCAGCACTAAACTATTGGTCACTGACTGCATAAAGACTTGGACACAGTTCTCCATAATCACCTCTCTTACCTAAGTGTAAGGAGAAAATCTGGTACCGTGACTTGACTCACACACGAAAGACTTAAATGTTACTACTATATATATAAATAGGCAAAAGAAAAGGCAAAACAGCGCCAAAATTAAAAGGGTGAGACTAATGCTAAAAGACTTTTCGTGTTCCACATTAGACAAAAAAGGTGCGACCAAGTCTGATTAATTTGCACAGTAATCTTCCAGGCTAAGCTTCAGAACTTCTCTGCCTCATGGACTGAATGTTGGCCCACATAAGAGTGAAAAATGATAGAGCTGTGCTGCCAGAACACCAAGCATTCCAGTCACCAAAATTCTGAGACTTATTAAAAAAAACATTGGAATCTTAAAAAATAAACCAGATAGCTATGTAGAACGGGGTTTATTTTACTTATTTCTTAAGCAGATATCTCATCTTCCTACAGAAATCCACACTAACTTCTTTTGTTGATTGACTTCTTAAGTCACACAAGGTCACAGACAACTCAGTTCAAGGATGTGATTTCTATTCTTCTATAGATACAAGCTATCTCCTACATAGGGTTGTGAACCATTATCTATAAATACAGTGTTCCCCTGTTCCATCCTCATAAGAGAAATCAATGACAATATTATCAGATGGGACAGACCACCACACATAAGTCCATGCACTCTAGTGCATGAATGTCAGCTGCCTATCCGCAGTCAGTCAGTCCAAACTGAGTAATTGGGTGAGTTTCTTACAGACCAAAGACAAGAGTTTGATGTTTTCAAATTCTCCAGGTGGATTTGGAACAACACACATTTATGGTTTCTGAAACTATCATGACTCCTGTAATGTTACTTAGAGATTATATCTATGACATTGCTTTAATCTCCACTATCTTTGAAACAGAAGTTTTACCTAAACCAAGCTCTTGTTCTAACTTACATGAACTTATGCAGTTAAAACATGTATATACATACAAACAGAATTTAAAAAAAGGGATTTCCCCATAACTGCATGGCATCATCTTTGTAACTAGAGTGCTACTACAAATATGTTTCAGCAACTCCATATGTTCCACCAAAATAATGGTTAATGATTCAAAGTCTGCATCACACAAAGTTATTGTATATTTAATGTTTTATCTTGTCAAGTTCAACTTTGTTTTTTGGTTTGGACTTTATACTGTATTTTCCTATATGGCATTTCTAAAAGGCAAGACTATGATAGCCCAGCTGTACACTGTTTGTAGAAGCATTCCATCCTACCTTTTATCTTAGAAAAAAGATAAGCATAGAGTATATGAAATTTGAAAAATAGTAAACCCATAAATTTCTTAAATGATTGCTTTTTATCACTTGATGTTTTGTTTCCAGACTGAGAATACAAAATGAAGTGTACACATAATTTACTTTTTATTCGTATAATAAAATCTACAGAAGCTACTTAAAGATTTTGCTTTCAGAGAATTGTTTCTTTTGTAGTAATAAACTTAAAAAAAAAAAAAATCTTTGTTCAGGCTGCTTTGCTATTTTTAGTAGTAGGCCTTTGCATTTACTAATAAGAAAATTTCCATAAGAAGTACCAGTATAGCTGATTACAGCTAAACACAGATTAAAAGCTTTACATTTATGTATTTCAGGGTGTAATAACACCTTTAAAACTACCTCTGTATTTGGAAGTGATAAAAATGCTGCAATTTCTTGTTCTCCTGTGCTTCATGGTAAGAAACTTGTGATGTACTCTTACTTGATGCTCTGAACGATTCATGTGTATTGAGCACAATCCATCCTTGCAGAGGAATATGGGAGTTTTTACATCCCTTTCAAACAGTTCTGTTTTCCTCTAAGTAGCAATTACAGCACTCTCACTCTATTTGGCTAATAGAGATGTGTTCTTTGCTGTACATAACCGCTGAGTTTAGAAACTGATATATGAAATTTAAGTTTATGAGGAGATATGTTACAATTTCTGTCAGAAAAGTCAGCAGTAGCAAAGATACCATCCTATTTTAAAAAATTGTGTGTGCGGTACATAGAAATCCATTAGAATGTTTGATTCTTCCTTTTTTCCTTTTGACAGATGCAATTTTCATTGGGATAATGATCCCCTGAAGAGAAGAGATGGAGATGAATCCAGTGATTCAAGAATGTTTAGAAAATGTCTTGTGCAATGGGAGTAATTCATATAGATAGGTCCTTAAGGAGAAATCCTTAAAAACATCCATATATTTAGAAAGACATTATAAACACCTGTTATAAGCAAAGTTGGAAACTTTGGGTTTTTTTTAAAGTTACAGCTTATATTCTTGCAAAGAGAATTCCAGATCATTTCAGCTCACTCCTGTCCTGTATTGCCACATGTTTAGTGTCGACTCTCACGTTATATGAGTAGGGAAATCTCTTTCTGGAGGTAGAAGAGAAATCCTGATCACCACAGGAGGGAAAATATGTGCACCTGAGTTTGGCGCTTTCCCCCTCCATCTTAATTTGTAACCTTATCCTCAGTTCATTAAGCTTTAAGGCACTCTAGATCAATCCCTTTGTGAATATAGATACACCATCTTGCATATTTCAAAGCATTCAGTAGCTGACATATAGAAGTGATAAATACAGTACATACTTGCATGGAACCTATCATTCAGGAGGAGTTTAACTCCCACAGAGACCTATAAAAGTGAATAATTTAAGGACCTTCTTTGCCTCAGGTTCTAAGAGTTAAATCACGACTTCAGTGAAATCTTAGGGAATTTCACCAAAAATTTACTCCATCTAAGTAAAGGATAACCACTAAATTATCCACTAAAAGATGATCACCTTTGTCTCAACTGCAGCAGCTTTTTTTCTTGAAATCGTGCTATATCAGGATTTTTTAATACCTGCTTTTAAGGAGAACATGAAATCAGAAACAAGTTATACAGCTGAAAAGCAAGTGGACATGCAGGCATTTCTTTAGCACATTAGATTTTAACTTCTTATTTTATTCTTACACTTTCAAGGCAGTACTGGAGTACACTGTAAAAAGAATTTCAATAACTATTTTTTTTACAAAAAAAAACCCCGTGACAGATAAGACAAACATCTGTCAGGAACAAATTGTGTATGATTGACCTTGATTTGGCAGAGGATGAGAGATGTGTTCACTGAATAGCCACTTTATGACTCTACTTATTGTATTTTCCTATGATTTCTATGAGAAAAAAAAGAGTGAACCAAACTTTAAGCAACTGCTTGCAGTCATAATAATACTTCTCTACATCTTCTGAAAAGCAGGTGTTCTAGTATTTGAATTACCATCATAAGGCACATATTTTCAAGAAAATGTAATAAAAAAATCATCAAAAGTCACCCATAACACAAAGGTTTTCTCTGGGAAAACCTGTTCCCATTACTTAAGATATATTACTCTTTAGTGTGTGTATATTAAGGTGTTTATATTCATTGAATGTGAATTCTTTTCTAATTCTGTGCCCAAAATACATTAAGAGAATGCTAAGCTTGCAAATACAACATTAACTCTGCTTTCTTGAATATCTGCATGCAAATATAGGACAAACTTTGAATTTCTTATAAAGGGACATTCTTCTAATTTCCACAGAGACAGAGAGGGCCACTCAAGAAGAGACTGTAGACAACAGCTGTTACATCCCATGTTATGTGTCATGTAGGGAAGAATAAAGCAATAGGTATCTATTATCTCTTGAAATATTTTTAATGGTTATTCACTTATTACAGTTTACTCACTGGAATTTCTATTTATTTAAAGTAGATGATAATAACTTGATTAATACCATTACAAAATGAATTGCCTCCAAAATTTAATAGTCAGTGGTGGTCTTGCTGTATTGAAACGTCTTGTTTGATAAGTACTGATAATGTCTGAGTGTCAGATTCAGAGATACTTATCTAGTAGTGAGGGATATTCAGGTGTTGAAGTTAGTGTCAACTTTTTCAATCACTCCACTGCTGGAGCTAGACAGTCTAGAAGTTGACATAAAATTCCAGTAAATGGTCAGAAGCTTTAAATCTGTGATTCTATGGAATTGAGGATCTTAGGGGGAAAAAGTCGTGCTCATAGTATCAATATCTGTCTCTGGGTGATTCACATGAAATAAGGGGAAAAGATCTCATGAGCTCTGCTCCATGTGCCAACAATGTTCAATGCAGGTTCATTTTTCTCTCTGATTTTTAATTTATTTAATTTATTTTTATTTGTTCCAGAATTAGCAGTAGCCTGAGGGGATCTCAATAAGAAAATTAGAAAACAGTGCTTTGTCAGTTATAGAGGACAAGAAAGGGAAGAGGGAAGAAGGGAAAGGGGAAGGGTGAATGAAAACAGTTACCAACTAGGGCTGTAAATTGTACCTCATGATTCCGCTTCCATGTCACTTGAAACTTCAAATCTATTAATTCCACTGACTCTAAAATACTGAAAATGCCTCTAAGTTGGCACAAATGCAAACTTTGCAGATTACTGGACGAGATTTTGTTACCATTAGCCTTTAAGATCATATAAAAATAAAAAGGCAGAGGTCTCTTGGTAGACATTTACATCATTCTGTGAACACCATTAGTAATTTTCATTACAGTTTAAGTTAAACATACATTTATAAAATAATTGCTTTTAGTGCACAGAGTATAACTTTTGGTACCTTACAAAAACATAAAAAGCATAGGACTGCTCAATGAGGTTTTACAATTTGACAAATATCAGCTTTCTACTCCAAGGTCTTTTTTGTGGTGGACTATTAAAAAAAAGCAAGCTGAAAAAAAGGTGTTACATTGTGAAAAGTCTTTTCCTTCATTTAAGTTGAACTGCAAATCATCTGAACTGTTGTTATGTGAAATGGCACCAGGGACAACACATATCTTAATTTCTGAGTAAATGAGAGACATATCAAAAATATTCCTAAAGATTATAAAATGTGAGTAGAAACATAAAACTGAAAGTACATTCTTTGGCAATGATGTGTTTTTAGATCTAATTTACAATATATCTTTTGATTGTATTAAATATATTACTGAATTAAATTAGACACTGCAGAGTACTGCATTATAACCAAAGTGATATACTTTATTTTATATATGTTAAATGAACAGAGCTCTGCTTTTGTAAGGAAGAATGAGCTGCATTCATCTATGCAGCATTTCAGGCTAATCTTTAAAAACACTGATTAAGTAATTGCACTGTAAAAGAAACCGTGTTCTGCTTCTGACTCCAAATGAAATTTTCTTCCTAGAATGAGAGAACTTTTTTCCAAGATCCTGAAACCTGTCCAAATGATTTTTTTCCTTAAAGGTCACTTGGAAAGTTTTTATCCTTGAAAATTAACAAAACCATTATTTTTCTTATTAAATAAATAAATCATTTAAAAAAATTTGATTGTGCTCTCCAGTGCTATAGCTATCACTGTTTTTTGTGTCACATTAAAAGGATCTCATGGAAATTCTAATCCATGGAGTAAAATATCACAAATCACGTAAAATCTATTATTTTCTGCTGAAGAATGTTTTGATTCTACTGAATGATGATGCTAGTCTTTTAAGTATTTAGCATCTTTCTAGATGTATTTTGCCACAATGCATAGACAACGATTACAGATAAACATAAAAATGTCACATAAAGGAATTGCCAAAAAACTCCACCATTAAATTCTGTTGTATGATTTTGAGGATAATGGGGAAAACTAAAAGCCATAGCTATGTCCCATGGTTTTCACACAGCAACAGGAAATGGCATTAAGTTACACAGCCTCACTGGAGATTCAGAATAAAAGTGTCAAAATGGGGAGAAAGGAGCAGAGGAAATAATTTTGAAAGGCACAACACTCGAGATAACAATCACAGTGAAGTCAGACAACTGTCAACCCCAGTTTCAGATGTTAGAATAGCTGAAAGCAACTATTGTTGTGCCTGTAATAAAGGCACTTCCATATATAGACTCTTGATGCTTAATGGCGATTATTAGGATGGTAGATAGAGGAACAGAAAGAATAAAAAGTTATCAGCTACCTGCCCCTTAACAAGCCACTGGTTCTTCGGTGTTTTGATAATCAGAATGGCATTGCAGGGACATATTCCAACACAACAGGGTAGTCTCCACAAGAACCAAAGTAATCAGAAACAGATTTTACTCAATAGACCAAATCCTTTTCCGATGTTACTTCAAACCACTGCTCTTTTCAAAACAACCTGATGCACTAGAAATGCATGCTCCCTCTGTCAAGTGAATGTGTCCTACCTGCAGAAAGAATTTTCAAATGCTTACCTCAAAACCAATGAAGTACAACCTCATGCCAAAAGAATACTGTACTGTTTCATCAGAACAGAGTTTTAGATTACTTCCTCTTCCTGAATGAAAAGAAATAAGTCAATTTCAATCCTGTATAAGATGGGGGATAGGGAAGGAGGTGAAACAGCTGAGTGGTTTACAAATGGTGTAATGAAGGTAAAACGACTTCTCTAAACTCAGACCAGAATCCTTTTTAATCACACTAGGCATTAACTAGGAACTAATACCTGAGCAAAAGTAACTTTTCAGATATTAAATGTAAGTTAGAATGTTTTGATTTAGGATGGACAGAGAACATGCTTACATATGAGCATATACCTTAGTGTCAGCTGAAATAGAGACATAATGAAGTTTTACATGTTTACTGGCAGTTAACCTGAGAGCTATAATTCTGTGTGAGAAACAATCAATCCAAGTACTGCCAGATACTGCTAATGCTTTGCAATATATCAAAACTCTTCAGCTTTATTTACAAAACATTAAGAATTTTGAACAAAAGCCAGTGCAATCACAAGGAAGCACACTGATTACACAGTATTGAATATACAGAACAAACCATAAAGGCAGTTCTAGATATTTCATGGCAAGGACTGAGTGTTCTTTTAGATACACAGACAAAATACTTAACATTATTTAAAATGTTCCTATATATTTAAAAAAATATTTAATATAAGTCCTTTATTAGTATAGTTATATATTTAAAACATATCTCTACAAAATATAAGTACATATAGCTTTGTATATGTAAATGCATACATTCATATGCAGATGTGTAAATACATTTTATTACATAGTCATATACATCTTTATTTTGAATCCTTTGGGGTTTAAAACAGGTTTTTGCATATTATTTCTTCTTATCCTTAATACTTCCCTAATTTTAAAACTAGTTTAATCTAATGAGTTGTGACTGGCACTGGCTGGAGAATTTGAAACTGATTAATTTTTCCTTAATGAATGATCTTCTCACAATGAATACAGAATGCAGGCAAAATTATTACATTAGATAAAATACATATGCAGACAGTGTATTTTTTTTTCATGATGGATCAAAGCTTATTTCAAAACTGACATATATCAGGATATTGTTCTGAATAGAAATTATTTAATACAACATTCAGCCTATAACTGAAAAATACTAGTGTGTGCATAATCACCATCATTTATTAAATCACACATGAAAGAAACTGTGACCATAAATAATATGAACACATAAAAAGATCTTGCCATTCTCTGTATTTGTACACAAGAAAGATTCTAATAGATTATAAAAAAATATCCTGCATACAGTGTACACATTTCATGAGGAAATATATTCAAGCTATTTACTGAAATTAGAGATTGATTTAGGCCGTTGTGATTTTCCAAGGAAAATGTCTTCATTTATATATATATATGTATGAATAGTAAATTGCAAAACTGAATAATTCAGTCAAGTATTAATATACAGAGACAAATTCAGAGCTCTCTAAATGTTCTGTATTATCAGATGGCTGCTGACTATTAATGCGCTCCATCCACAAGGCATCATTTTTATTAAACTTAAATAATTTGTTAAACTTATGGGTATTAAAACTTTTTTATAAAAAGATTCTTTATTATACAATATATCATGAAAAGACCCATTATAATACAATATACCTGAAGCAAAAAAACCTAATTTTTCTATAATGTTACAGACAGTTGCAAAGAGATTTACAAATAGAACAAATAGATGTATTAGATATTTTGCCTTTGTCTTGCACTTTTCTTACAAAGTTCTAAACACAAACGATTTGAACAGCAGTGTCCTGGTTTCATCTGGGATAGAGTTAATTTTCTTCCTACTAGCAGGTACAGTGGTTTGTTTTGGATTTACTGTGAGAATAATGTTGATAGCACACTGATGTTTCAGTTGTTGCTAAGTAGCACTTAACCTCAGTTAAGGATTTTTCAGTTTCACGTGCTCTGCCACTGAGGAGGTGCACAAGAAGCTGGGAGGAAGCATGGCCAGGGCAGCTGACCCAACTAGCCAAAGACATATTCCATACCATAGAACATCACGCTTAGTATATAAATGGGGGGGGGGGAGGGACTTGGCTGGGAGGGAGGGAATCACCACTTGGGCATCAGTCAGTGAGAGGTAAGCAATGTCACTGTGCAACACTTGTCTTTTTTCCCTTGGATTTTATTTCCCTCTTTCTCTTTGTTTACCTTTTAATAATAACAACAGCAATTATTATTATTATTGTATTGTATTTTATTTTATTCTAGTTATTAAACTGCTCTTATCTCAATCCACGAATTTTACTTTTTTTTTTTTTACTAATTCTCCTCCCCATCCCACTGCAGAAGTGGGAGGAATGAGTAAGCAGCTGCACGGTGTTTAGTTGCCAGCTGGGCTTAAACCACAGACTGTAAGTAAATTCTCATCTATAACATTCTCCAAAAATTGGAGGAATAAACTTCTTTAAAAGTATGCAGTCTTCTAATTCACACCTTCAATTTTTGCATATTGTTGTGGATGAGGGTTTTCACTTAAATCACTTGCTGCAGAATCCTGATTTAGGATCCTGCTAACTATGCCACTTTGTCACGGATGAGTGTTTTAAGTCACTTAAAGAATCACTGTCAAAGATATTAGCCAAAGTGATTTTAATATGAATTTGTAAAAGCATGACTAACAAAATTCAATGTCAAAGTTCACTCGCTTACTACGTGGAAGAAATACACAAAGGAAAATCAATTTGGGGATAGGCTAGAATAATTTTACACAGAGACTGGGAATGAAAGGGGTAAGGGAGACCCTCCTGTTGAGCCACAAAGTTCAGAGTGGAACCCTATGCTTTCTGTACTGCTCAGAGAGGAGTCTAGATCCAATCCTAGTCTAAGACTTAGTCAACTATTCATAAATAAAATAATTTGGGTACAGGGATTTCAGTGGCAGTGATTTAACATGGCCATATAAATTTAAGGTTGCAGCAGATTAGAATTCATTAACACTGTTACGGTGAATTATAAGATCAGGCTGTGTGATTTTACAGAAATGCTTAATCATTCAATAATCAATAATCAATTATAATCAATGCAGTGATTTAGATACAGATCTAACAAACTTCTCTAAGCAAATCACACACACACATATATACAGATATAGAGGTCAATCTATGATTAAGATGTTTCTCTTTCTGCAAATCATAGTACATTCTGGTAACAAATGATCTTTAGGATTTTACAAAATCCAGTTATATTTAATTACTCACATCTCCCTTCATTGGCTTTTACAAGTGGATGGTCTTCCCTTCTGCCATGGTTTAGGGTCAGGGCAGCCCCTTAAACCTATAACAGACGCTCTCTGTTAACCCCCCTCCCTCCCAAGAGGGGAAGAGAAAGGGAATAAGGGAGAGAGACTTAGAGATTAGAAAAGGAAACTAGAACAGCTTTAATAAAAATGAAATTAATAATTATAAAAATGGAATATATACAAATATATACAAAACCAGTATCGAACCCAACTCCCCTGATGGTAATTACATCACTGTCACCACTGATGTTGTGCAGGCACCGGGGGAGTCCCAGACGGGGCCCCGCAGCAGACGGGAGCTGTGTTCAGGATCTGGATTCTGGTACTTGCTCCAGGAACACGCAGACCGGATCAAAGGCAGAATGGACAGAGTCCTCCTTGGGTGCTCCGAGGAAGGAACCGAAAGAGGACCCGAGCCAAGCCATGCAAAGGTTGGCAAGGCAGTCCAAGAGGGGAGAGAAGAGCCCAGAGACCCTTCGGGTCCCTCAGCTCTAGACCGAATATGGCGTATATGGGATGGAATACCCCGTTGGTCAGTTTTTAGAGTTACCCGTCCTGTCCCCTCCTCCCTGAAGGTGCAGCCTTTCACTTTCTGCACCCCCCAATGTGGTACACAGGACCCAGCAGTGGCCTTGGTCTGCATACCAATCTTTGGTAGTAACTCTAAACATAAGGTGCTATCACTGCTAGAAGCAGGCACTGTCTGTGAAAACAGGCTGCTAACTTCAGAAAGTGCAGTTAATTAGAAGAACCAAGCTGAAAAGTAAAATTACTGAACAGAGTTAGTTCTGTTTTCACTCAAACCAGGACACCTTCCATTGGCCCTTGCAAGCAGATGGTGTTTCCCTCCATCAGCTTTACCAGCGGATGGTCAGAATTTGGCTTAAGTGGCATTCCAGCTCAGGATGAGATGCCAAAACACAGCCCACTGTGATGCTGGAGAGCTCCAAGAGGACTCACTTAGGATCGATATTTGTAGGGTTGAAAGATGACTGACTTTGGACAGTACTTTTTCATTGTGGCCATTTTTTTTGTCAAGTAATCTTGTCACTCTTCAAAGTGAGCTATGATCCAGGCAGGAGGAGTTGTAGGTATGTTTCCCAGGCAACAGGAGCTTCAGGTACAGTTAGGGAGTGCCTAATCGCTCGCTGTACTTGCACCCAGGACAGGAAGGTACTGGATTGCTACAACTCACTGCCTCATTAGGATAGATCAGAAAGTACCAGGTTGTCCCAGACCATTAGTTTGTAATTAAACATAATGGCTGGTGCTGGCATCACAATGTGGCCCCACACATATATTCTTGAAAAAAAAAAAGAAAAAGAACCGTGACTATGCAAGTGTGATAAAGAAAGAAAAATCTAACACCTTTCTTGACTGAAAAACAAGTGGGTGATAAGAGCAAAACAATGCCCCTTCCCAGCCATTTGCCACATGTGGGCATGCTTAGGGATTTTAGATGGAGTTGACAAGTCAGCACAATTCCCTCCATTATGAATTATTTTCTTTCTCTTACTACAAACATTTTCTGTGCTTCCACCACTTCAGAATCATTTGCAATCTAAGACTTAACTGTGATCTGCTTACTTGAACTATTCATCATTCATGGTTTGCAACTGGTCACGTAAGTTGCAGAGGTTTGGTCTCCTTTCAGAATGAATGAACTTTTTGAAAAAGGAAACTAATGAAAAGAAAATAATTAAAAAATCAATTTTTGTGTTTACATGGGAATATTCTGTTTTAAGATCATTTGGTTATATAGGTAAAGAGATGGACCACTGATGGAAAATGTCACAGAAAGCTCAGTTAATATGCAGGAAAAGAATCGACATATTTTTTTCTACTCATACTTTTCCCTATAGCCTGTCAGAAACAGGAGGCTAGACTAAGCGGAATTGTGTTTTCACATTACAGATATTTTCACATTATGTTTGTGCCACTACACATTCCCAAATCTCTGTGTGAAAAAATGCTTATGCGATAAAATCTCTAAGTATTCCTGGATAGCAGGTAATGAGTGAATACAGTAAAACTGAGCAACAGTTAAAAAGTTAGTAATTAATAGCATTCAGCAAAACATGTCCATGATTTTAAACAGTTTTATCTCCTCTGAATTCAAATTATTGTGGTACAAATTAAATAATGCTGTAATGTTCACATGTTGATGGGAGAGAAGCACTAGTCATGGAAGAAGTAGTGGAAATTATACTGATTTCCAATTGTTAAATATGTTCATTTAATAAGCTACAAAATGGAATTTTCATATTGCAAGTAGTTTTATCTTTTTGTTAGATAAAATATTTGTTATTATCCTCAGGGTGGTATTTCTATAACTTTTGTTTTGATATTAAAGTTATTAAACTTGCCTTTTCTATTCTCATTACTAGAATATTTTGTGTGTAAATTCACTTAAGGAACCTATTGTGCTTTCTGATCAAAGTGGAAAACAAAGCCAGGTTATAATAAGCAATTTAATTTTTAATGAGCTGATTGAGGCCCAAGGTCATAACAAAGGGCACAAAACCAAAAAACTACTAACAACAACAAAATTTCTAGCACAGAACACTAATGATAGCACCCTGCACATGACCTGGTAAAATAATATTTGCCAGAATATATCTAAAAGCTATCCTAGTTCTGTGTTTTATTTTCTTTCAGAACTCTGACTAAGTCCAAGTAAGGTGTAGCATATTAAATAATACAGAAGCACATAAAAATGCATGAGACTTGTTTTCTGAAAAGAATTTGGCTAGGATGTTTATTGAATTCAAATTTCCCAAGCTGAAGTTTAAATGCTACAGCTACAAGCTGAGCGTTTATCCCTGGAATATCTCTTGTAAGAGCTTAGAAGGCAGTCAACTACTATTCTAGAATGTAATTCTGCTGGAATCCTGCACGTAACTTCCACTGAAGTCCTTGGGATTTGGCCTTTCAGTCCTCAGAAATAAAAAATCATAGGTAACTAGAATTTTTACATAAACATGGTGCCCTTGCTTTCTTTGCAGTTTGTAAATTAAGTCATCAAACTTTATTATTTTTGAATACAGCCTTGTTTAAGATCTTATTTAGTATGTTCTTCAATTTTTACAGGTGGACTTTCGTATAGCTTTCTCTAGCAGTAGAAATATTTATGTCACTAAAGCCCTCTAGGAAGCATTTTATGTCCAAGACACACATCATTTTACCCTGACAAAACTGCTATATGTATTGCAGGTAATGTCCTTATGAAACACACTCTTTCTCATTAAAGGAATATAAAATTTAAAATTCAATTAGATATACCTTTACATCTAGTGTAGTATTAGCAATAGAGGAGACGCTAATGAGTTCTGCAGGTTCTACAGGTAGTCTATGGATCAAGTCCAGCCCACAGGATGCTTTCATCTGCTTTACTAGCTTTTCTCTAGGGAACAGGAGCAACTGTTAGAGCAGCTAATTGCTGCTGGCACAGCCAAACACTTCATCATGGTACTGTCACTGCCACTACTCTCCCAATGAGGGAGGAGAGGAAAGAAACAGGACAGACATATCTTTTGTATTCTGCCAACCAAAAGTGGTTGGCAGAATACAAAATTGCCCCTATTCAAAGAGAAGGAGAAATGGTACCCCTGCAGAGCTCCAAAATAACCATTCTTCCTAAGTGACAGCAGCATGAAACACAGGTGGAAGCACATGCTTCTGCTGGTATCACCCAGCCAAGCTGTGAGTTGAAATTTTATAACACTCAAAAGGGTCTGAATTCCAGCTTCTGTTGTTGCTGCAGTGACAGTGGATCTGATTAGAAAGTTTACACACTTTCTCAAAACACTTTGTCATAATAAAATGCATTCTAATCCCTCCCTTTCTTCCCATTACTCAAAACATATGACATCTCACTTCAGTCAAGAGTTGGAAAATACAACAAATATAAGAGCTGAGTATCTGGTAAATATTATTAGAGAAGTGTGTAGTGTGTTTCAGCTGTCTTCAGGTTAGGATTGGAGGATGGCAAGAGAAAAACAGCACTATGTGGCATATTTTCTATGGACCAGAGAACACCATCTGAGAACCACTAACTTGTGTGATCACATATCAGCCATTACAACAGATGCTAATATGAAAAGTATTATAATAAATGTCATGTTATATGCCATTTGTGTATTATGTCACTGTCAAGGTTTAGTGCTGTGCCAGCCACTACACAAATGACAGGTGCTCTCTGTTAACCCCTCTCCCTTCCCAAGGTGAAGAGAAAGGGGATAAGGGAGTCAGACCTACAGATTGGAAAAGAAAACTAAGAACAGCTTTAATGAAAATAGTAATAATAATTAAAAAAAAAAAAAGAGAGAAATATATACAAATATATAAATTCACTATCAAACCAAACACTTTGATAGCAATTACATCACTGTCACCTCAGATGCTTTGGAGTCCCAGACTGGACTCAGCAGCAGATGGGAAATGGATTCAGGAGCTGGATTCTGGAACTGGATTCTGGAACATATGGATTGGGATCAAAGGCAGAATGGATAGAGTCCTCCTTGGATGCTGGACACTGAATAAGAGAGCTTGACCCTTGTGATGCCTCTGCTTTATATTGAATATGATGTATATGGAATGGAATACCTTGTTGCTCAGTATAGGGTCACTTTTCCTGTCCACTTCTCCCTGCAGGTGAGACCTCTTACTTTATGATCTCTCCTCCCTCTCCCCGCAATCAGGCATATAAGCTTTAACAGTGACCTTGGTCTCCACGGCAACAAGTATAAACAAGAACCTTTCTGCACACCAGTCCTTAGTAGTAACTATAAAAATCAAGCATTATGACTTTTGGAAACAGACACTGTGAAAACTATGCCATTAATTTTAGAAAGTGCAGTTATTCAGAAGAGAATTAGATGAAAAATAAAATCTCTGAACAGAATTAGTTCTGTTCTAATTCCAACAAGGACAGTCACTACCCATTTCAGGTGTGTTGCACAAGTGTAATTCCACTTGTTATCTATACAGAAGCTAGACATGGCCCTTATCTCCTGATAAGAACAGCTTGTCATAACATGTATACTCTGTATTTTATCACAAGATGCTACTTGTTATTTCTTTGGATGGTTAGTATCTTTTTTTTCAGTTTCCTTCAAAAAATCTTACAGGACAGTGCTGCTGAGATTTTGTCCACATGATTCTTTATTTCCACAAAAAGAGAAGAAGGAGAAGGAAAAGGAGAAAGGGAGGGAGATTGATTCTCAGTGCAGGTGTTTGCTTTGTGGAAGGAAACTGGAAGAATGAGTACAGGGGAATGGAAATGTTATAAAATATAAAGAGTAGGCAACACCATATCATTACTTGCATAGTTTAAACTTCTTTACTGCACTTTATCTATATTTTATTGTCACTATGTGTTAATCTACTACATCTGGAGGCAGCAGCATCAGTAACTCACCAGTAATCCAGTAACTGGATTGGAAGAAATTCCTATAAACTATGCTAGGGTACATGGAAAATAAAGAGGTCACTGGTGACAGCCAGTATGGCTTCACTAAGGGCAAGTCATGCCTGACAGATTTGGTGGTCTTCTACAACAGGTTTACAGCATTGATGAATAAGGGAATAGCAACTGACATCATGCAAAGCATTTCACACTGTCTTACATGACATCCTGGACGCTAAATTGGGGAGATATGGATTTGATGAATGGACAACTTGATGCCAAGTAATTGGCTGCATAGTCACACTCAAGGAATTGTGGTCAAAGGTTCGATGTCCAACTAGAGAGCAGTGATGAGTGGTGTTCCTCTGGGACCTGTACTAGGACCGGTGCTTTTTAATGTCTTTGTCAGCAACATGCACAGTAGGATAGAGTGCACCCTGAGCAAGTTTTCAGACGACACCAAGCTGAGTGGTGCAGTTGACATGCTGGAGGGAAGGGATGCCATCCAGAGGGATATTGCCAGGCTTAAGACATGGGCCTGTGCAAACCTCATGAAGTTCAACAAGGCCAAGTGTAGGGTCATGCATCTGGGTCAGGGCAATCCCAAGCACAAGTACAGGCCAAGTGGAGTATGGATTGAGAGAGGTCTTGAAAAGGAAGACTTGGGGTTACAGCTGCATGAAAAACTGAATGAGACAGGAATGTGTGCTTGTAGCCCAGAAAGCCAATCACATCCAGGGCTTCATCAAAAGAAGTGTGGCCAGCAGGCTGAGAGAGGTGATTGTCCCCCACTACTCCAATCTCTTGAGATCCTACCTGGAGTATTGTGTCCAGTACAGCGTAGAAGGATATGGACCTATTAGAATGGGTCCACAGGAGGGCCACAAAGGGGATGAGAGGACTGGAACACCTGTCCTGTGAGAAAAGGCTGAAAGAGTTGGGTCTGTCAGCCTGGAGAAGAGAAGGCTCCGGGGAAACCTTATTGTGGCCTTTCAAGTAGTTAAAGGGGGCCTACAGAAAAGTTGGGGAGGGACTTTCTACAAGGTCTTGTACTGATAGGATGAGGGTAATGGCTTTAAAATGAAAGAAGCTAGATTTAGATTAGAAATTAGAAAGAAGTTCTTCGCTACAAGGGTGATGAGACACCCAGGTAAGTTGTGGATACCCCCTCCCTGGAAGTCTTCAAGGCCAGGTTGGATGGAGCTTTGAGAAATCTGGTCTAATGGAAAGTGTTCCTGCCCATTGGTGGGGGTTGGAACTAGGTAATCTTTAATGTCTCTTCCAAACCAAACCATTCGATGATACTAAGACTACTTCAGTTTCCTTCTGAAGATGCACTGAAATGGACACATAACTTCACATCTTTTGGGGGAAAATAATACAGATTAAACAAATGTTACACCACATGAATGCATTTGTTTTTGCCAAAAAGCTTTACAGCAGCTTTACCATTACTGTTTTAAAAGCTTTAAAGAAACTTTAAGAAAATCAGAATGAATCACTACGTTTTTAATTGATTAATATTGCATTCAACATAAATGGATAGTATGTATTTTTATTTACTTTTAAGTTGTGCTAGTTATACTTTGTGATTTTTTAGTTTGTTTCTGCCTGAATTAAAATTAAAATTTGCTTTATTTTGGGGGGCTTCAACAGAATAACCCTCTTTCTCAATTTGTTCAGATAGTTATGTCATAAAAGCCCCAGACTGTTTCTTCAGCCTAAAAATCTTAAAAGCAGTACTCTGCTTGCTGTTTTCTCCTCTAATTCAATTAATCTAACTTATCCTGAGCTCTGTCTTCAAATATTGTCAGGAATTTTGGAGTGTCAGCTGAAAACACAAACAGTAAAACAGCAGTTGTAGGTAATAAGATTTGACTGTAGCACAAATTACATACAGGACAGATGCCTAAGACTGTACTGGACATTACAGAAGTCGGTGTCCATTAACCAAGAATGTAATCATAAAAATGGTATAAATACACTTTAAATTAACCTTAAAAAAACGCCACTCCTGAGAGAACTCTGGAATGGCATTGAATCTAGAGAGATCAAGATCATGTTCTAGAGAAAAGAAGCTCAGAACTCAACCTGTATTTGTCATTATATGTCCACTCAATGTAGTCTCTGTACCAGTATTATATATTTCTTTCATGGGCAAGAGAGTGACAGCGCACATACCTCTCCAGCTATTATAGCGTGTAAACTCAATATAATACTTTGTCAATAGAAGTGCAGAAGAAAAATCCTTAGATACAGTCACAGAAGTGACAGAAATTTGTCAGAGGCTGAAATTTGTAGTCTCCCATGTTCAAAATGCAAAGATGATTTCTTGAATTTTTCAGTCCAGAATGGTTATTCTTTTACAAAGTCTTGACATTGAACTAGTACACTCAGTACTGCCCTTGCACAATACAGGTATGGAAAAGACCTGACAGCAAATTACATTTAAAAAAGCAACACGAACACCACGTGTTCTTTTCACATTATCTGAAAGCAAGAGTCAATTTCACAGCAATTCAAAGACACCAACAGTATTTATTACAAATAATCACGATGATGCAAACTGTGGTAATTATTGTGGCATTCCTTTTGTCCAATGCAAGGAAAATCCTAGCCTACCTAAACTGAGCAACTCAGTTTCTGGTTTGTGTGATCTGTCTTCCAAATACTTCAATGTGGAGTTATTAGAAAGTAACACTACACACATAACCCTTTGCAAATAGTATCAAGTCAAATTACAGTCTTTGCTTGCCAACCACTGACCTAACTAAAGGCTTTGACAATGTAAATTATAACGCTCATGAAGCTTCTGCAGATCTGTGAATGCCCTGCAAATATTATTTCTGACATATTTAAGTCTTCTGTAATAAGATGATGGTTAGAGAGGTGGAAAATGGCAAGATCTCTTTATTGTCATAAATGGTTTCCATACTCCTTTCCATCTTGTCTCTGTTGTGCAGACGGAAGCACTTCGTGCCATGAGCAGAGCTATATTTATTCAGTTTCTTACTGATGTAAGTTGTTCAGTCTGCAGACACGTGTGGCTGATTTCTTCATTAGCAAGCTGCTTTTTGCTGATGACTGTGAGTTGGTAGCTCACTCAGTCAATAACATTCAATTTACTATTGATGACTTTCCTTGTGCATACTATCCCTTTACTTTTTCTGTGAAATTAAAAGACAACGGAAGCCACAAACCAACCAACATAGTGGCATGAGCATGTGTACTCACATTTTTGCACTTAGCAAAATTTTCTCAAGTCTATAGAAAGTTCTTCTACTTAGATATAATTCAGACTCAAACACACCGTGAAACTGCTTCCACATTGCCAATTTTAAATCTTAATTTGAAATATTAGCTTACTGACCATGTAGCCATGAAGTCAGTCCCCAAACATGCACTGGGCACTGGTTCTCAGAACAATCCAGCCAGTTCATGAGACATAGATAATTTATTCTCTCTCATGGGAAACTCCGTTTCATAGGCAGTACCATTAGTATATCTGGAAAATAGAATTACTATATACTTCTAGAAGCAGAACCCTTAAATAACCAGAAATATTGACACTGATGTCCTGATGCCAAAAACTTGGCTTGGATAATGATAAGACAACATAACTCAGAGAGTTATGATTATCTACTGGTGCCTTTGTCTAAGATAGTCATTGCAAACTGCAATATCCTTTGAAACATGAGAGTATACTATGCAAACCTGAACATAAGAAGCAGTATACAGAGCAGCAGATTCAGTATATTTCAGCTGATTTCTAATTAGCCTATGATGCCTTTCTAAAGTTTCATAATATTTTATGTCACAGTGCCATAACCTTTCCTTTTCCTCAAATGAGATTGAGTAAATTTCTCTGTACTCACTTTGGTGACCAGAGCAAGAGAAGATGCTGAGGGCCTTTCAGACAGCCTGGAGTAAAGTCCAGTAGTTGTTCCAAAGGAAAAGAGCTACACAGAAGCCTGGATTGTGTCCTACACTGGCAAATATTCTCTTCTGTTGTATCTTCCTGTGACATCAATATAACTTACCAACTGGGTGGTAGGGTTTTTTTTGGAACTGCTGGGATAGCCGAAGGGCTCTCAGTGACTATCAACCAGATGCTCAATCATAGGTGAAAGAAGCTCCAAGCCCTACAGAAATGCAACACATTCAGTAATTTCCTTGCAGCTTTTCTCTCTCCACAGATCAACCCCTAAGAAATAAACCTTTCTGCTAAGGACAACAGAGCTAATGCACTTTGCTACACCGTATGTCTATCAGCCAGGCCATAACTACTTTCTCTGTCTTCTGATATTAGTGACTACAAAGCAAGAAGGAACATTACTATCTTTTAAAAGATTAAAGATTTCATTTCCCCTGGATTAACTCAGATAAAATCCACACACATTCTTCTGAGGCCTGTGGGAAAACTTTCATAGTCTAAATTAATGAAGTAATTGTTTTCTAAGATTAGACCACCGACACCTCATGAGAAAGAATTTTTATCTAAGTTTATTTCCTAACCCTTCTCCAAGTGATGCAATAATACCCATGTCTAATGTCTCTCCTTTTTAAAACTTTAAATAAGTTCCCTTTTATTGTATGAGTTGTCAAACCAACTTAGTGACTGACTGAAAAGTTACACTTTTCTTTCAAGGAATGTAAGTTTGCATGCAGTACTTTTAACTATGATTTGATCTATTATTTTCAGTGAGGTTAAGACACTTAGGAAAGAAATATTAATTTCCATGAGAAATCTTAGGTGCCTGAAAATTCCTGAATATGAAGTTATAGACATACTGAAACTCTGAACACTGATATTGCTAACTTTAGTATTGTGTATCTCATCAACACCTATTTGTTCAGACTTCCAGATCCAGTACTTGCTGCACACTTCTTAAGAGTCATCAAGATGCATTTGAGTACTGTTTTACAGCACTTAACAATTTGCAAAACACTACATAAAAGGAAATACAATAGGTGACAGAATTTATATCTTTTACAGCTTTCAAAAAAGAGAGAGACTAAGGCTTTCATCTCACAAACAGTCAATACAACCAGGTGAGTAGCATGTAAGGAGCAGGGCTGCACTCACTTCAGAACACAAGCATTATTCATGCAAAAATGCACAAGAAATCAATAGAAAATCCAGAAATAGAATTCTTAGAACTTAGTTTCACATCACTGTTGAATATATTTTTGCAGTATTTTGAATAGAAGGTAATTGTTGCATTCATTAACTTAAATTGTCTCATGCTGACCATCTGAATAAGTGTATTACAAAAACATGTCAACTGATGAAAAAACAATTAAAAAAAAATCATCCTATAAAGCAATTTACTTCTTAAACTACACAGTAAAGATAAATGAATAATGCAAGTTGAAATTTATGATACTTTTTTTTTTTTTTAGGAAAGGCATTTTGTACTTTATTAGCTCTGTTCTGTTAAAGACTAGTGAATAATACTTGTCCGAGCTTACTGGAAACTACAAATTTGAGTGTGTATTGGTTGTGATATTATTTATAAAAACATGATCTAATTTAAAAAATGTTTCTAATAATGCATATTTATGTATTTCTTGTTTTGAAAAGGAGATACTATTCTGATTTCAAATGCAAGGAGAAACTGCTCTCTGAATCTGACGCTACACTTTAGGAAAAATTACTTCTGCAAGTTGAAAGTGGTGTTTGTTAAGTAGTAATTATCTTCAGAGGAAGTATAATCTTCATTTTTTTCTGTACTAGAGAGCATTACACAGACAATAAAAGACTGTAAAAAATTTGCCAAAAAAAGAGAAGATACTTAAGGAAATGTTTTAGACAAATCTTTAGGAACAGCTTTAATTTTTCAATTCTACTGTAACAAATTATTCCACCATCTTTTCAGAAGGAAACCCAAATGTTTTCTCTACTCTTTCTGAATATACTCCTACTTGGAAACAGAAAAGAAAAAGCAAGGGAGAGGGAATTCCTTACTATGATATCACTTCATAAACAGAAACTAAAATCAACAAGAGAAACTTCATAGTTCTTCCATTTGCACTCAGACACCCGATGAGAACACTAGATTTTAAACTGTTTTGGTTTTTTTTTTTATGATATCTTTCATATATTTTCTTTAGAATTTTTTTATCTGTAATATATTTCTTTCTGGACTCCCAGCCACAGCCAGATCCTCTGAAGGTTATTGAAATTTCATTTAAATTAACAGCTGTCTGTAAATTTCTGTGAAGCTTTCTTCATAAAGAAAGAAAGGAGGTGTGGATAAAGAAAACTCAGGTTCCACAAGTAGTGTTTGGTAATGTTCTATTGCTGCTTAGGGATGTTCAGAGAAAAAAAATCCTCTGATTCTGTGATGTTTTCCGGTATGGAAGGAAGGGAATTAAATTGCCAGTCCTGTGGAATTTTAAAACAACTTGATACTTAGGGACAGATCCACACACAAACACACACACACATATTAAAAAAACCCAAAACATATTAAAGCAGAAAAACAGAATCTAACAAAGCATTTATTATAATCTGTGAAGTGATGACATCAGAAAGCAGACAAGCAATTAAAAAACCATGATCCTTCATAATGTGATGTAGATATCTAAACCAAAGAGAAGGTCTACATATATTTGCCTCAAAAGATATCTGCTTCTAAAATATACACATATGTCGTAAGTACCAGATCTTTATAATATTTCAAATCTAAGCATAATGGTCTATATTTTTTGTTTGTTTTATTTTTCAAAAGCTACTATATGACTGTTTAAATATTCTTCCTTTTCTGTAGGTGCTCCAAAATTTGAACCAAGAAAATGTCTTTTTTTCTTTTTTGCTGCTTTAGTCAAACAGATCAAAAGAATCTTTTATTCTTTGTCATTAAGAAAAAACAATGACTCACTGAAAACAGCATTAAGAAAGTAAAACATAAAATAAATGTTAATAAAGAATTATAAACTTCTTCCTAATGAACTCACATGCAGATCTGTAGCTCCACCTAGAGGAGGAGCTCCACCTAAAGAGGAGGAGGAAGATGAAGGTGTCTTAACACCTGTATGTACTGGGTTTTTTTCTTCCTAATATGTGATACATTGCGTAGTGTTCCCTGTTCCGTGAAAGAAGAAGTGACTACTCTGACAAACATCAGTCCCAGTGCGGGGTGGTGGGGGGTGGAGGGAATCTTTCCCAGAAATCTTAAGTATGATTTCTAAATTCTCAAGTGTTCTTAATAATAAGGCTCTTTGATATATTTTGAAAAAGAATTGCTGCAAAACTGGTTCTAAAATCTTATTCAAAAGTAGATTTAAAAGGTTTTAGTCAATAGCACTTCATCTATTGATTTTGATATGACTTTGTCCTTTAGCCACTTTTAAAATGGAAAATGTAATATGTAAAATATATATACTTGTTTTGACATAAAGATAAATTACCCAATTTCTGTAATCTATCTCTGAGTGGACAGACATAGGAAAATTCCTGGTAGGCAGACACCAGGTCTTTGAGGCAACATGCAACATTTTGAAAGTCAGAACACAAACAACTTTTATATGAAAAACAATAATGGTCTCTGCCAATTTATTAAATCACATCTCTTTTCCAGCCACATAACTTCATTGGTCTGTGTTAAACTTGAAGTGGCTCTTCCCTCAAGTTCTCATTTCTTTAGCATACTCAGTCAGCTAGTGACAGCTTTCTCTCTTCCTTACAAGAAACAGAGAGCTGGGTATCAATATATAGATTTAATATGAACCTCTTATTTTTGGTATCCTGGAGATGTCTAAAACATATTTTGAATTGGAAAATAGACAGGTTCAATCAACATATGACAGGTTTTGAAAGGACTCACAGTTCCTTATTACCATCTTTATAAAACAAAAGGAAGAGTAAATAATAAAAAAGCAAATGAAATGTGCTGTAAAGCAGTTAGTTGAAGGATCAGTGTGTAGGACAATGACCAACAACTAGTGAATTCTGTAGCTTGAAAATGTGTATATGTGTAATTATATGAAAAAAAAAAAGCTTGTTTCATTATACTTTGCATGCTTGTCTGTAATAGTACTTTTTTTTTTTTCTATATTTGGGTTTTAATACATTTAAGAACTAGCTTAATAATATGCCATATACTACTCAGCACTGCAAAACTCCCATTATATCAGAGTACATCTAAGTTTTTCAATTTTAATTTTTTGTTCCTTTTGCTCATGACATTTTTTCAGAGACTTCAACACAGTGGAAAGGTCACAAGGACAGAAGGGGATAAAAGCAATTAACTTACTGAAATAAAATAATCAACTTAATACCAAGCAGCAAGGGGCTTCTTATGTAGCTACAGCATTACCAGTACCTAAGTGAGAAACTTCTAAGCTATCTGTTGCCACACTGTAGAAGTACTGATTGTATTAAAGATGTATCCCAGATGCTTTGCACTCCACTGATGCAAAGCAGTCATATGGAACGGTGTACAGCAACTGGGACAGACACATGAAATGAGATCTCTCAGAGTTTATATATAAATTCTTGATCTGATAATAGTACTAGGTGTAGAACAATCACAGCCATCATAATTACTCCTAAATTTGAACCAGCTCTTTTATTCCTGTTACTATCATGATTTCTTTATAACCTTTCTCACTGCACTATATATAGGTATTACCACAGATCCTACTTCTGTAGAACAATGCAAACCAACAGGAGTGCCAGTACACCAAAATTTTCAATTAGTTGATCTCAATAGCTTGTATGAACATTAATAGGGGAAAAGCTTAACAATGTTGTGGGTGACGCACATATGACACACCTGCAATTTAAACAAAATATATTTATCTGGTGGATTTTGTGGTTACACTGAGAAATCTAAAATGGATGTGGAGACCTGAAGTATTTCTTTCCATGTTAATACACTTTTACCCTACATGACTGTTTTCAATAGCAATACTATGGCATTGGATCCAGCCAAAAGCTTGGGTACATTTTAGATAAATTTTCTGCTTTGATTTCAGTTGAAGCTCTTTGCAGGAAGACAAAAATGAAAAAAAAAAAAAAAAATCATCAGAACTATAAATTTACATATATATTTCTACATATATAAAGATATAAGCATACCTTTTAGAAGGCCTTAAGTCATTCCCATTCATAGAGAGGTCTTACTATATGAGTACAATCATTCCTGCAGAAAAATTCTAGGATGTACCTAGAAAAATGTAATTTGTATAAACAAGTTATGAATCACAAAATGCAGTACAATTAATTTTTTGTACAAATAACATCTGTCATCTTTTTTGCACTTTTTTCCTGACTAAAAAATCCTTTACTTTGTCTGAATAAAAAAATGTATTTTAAGAAATTATTTAAATTTAATATATTCTATGTACTATGTTCCTTGATTCTAAAGAATATATTAGGTCCTTTATATTTCTTAAGGTCTACAAGGCATAATCCTTAAGTATGGACTATATTGCATTGCTGCTTTCTAGACCTAACACGATCATTTGCAGAATTTCCACTTTCCTCTGAACTTTACTAAAATTTTCTTAAACACCGATTTTCCTGTACACTGAGCACTGTCCTACAGATGGAGAACAGCTCAATGGACGAGACACATGTGCACAGGAATATAAAGAGACTGATGAAAAGGAGATGAAAAAGAAATTATGTCTATCCCACAAATGAGGAAAAGGCATGATATTACAGATTTACAGGTACTTTTCCTCACAAATAGAGGAATTTACTTAATATTCAATTTGCTACTGAAATAGCAAATGATTAAAAAGGATTTTTTTTATGTAAATGGCAGATACTTTTGATTTTTGTTTTTCTTTTCTGAAGTCTTCCAAAAAAGCTTTAAAATATCAATCCATATGATCTATGGACAATTGTGGAAGGATTAGGTTCGCACATCAGCTCTTAAGGTACCTTATGAATTTTAGTATAATGATACTATATGGATAATATTACTTTCTTAATGCAAGATGAATTTACCACACTTCTACTCTTCTCCCCGTAGAAAATTCACAAAGTGAAGCTGACTTCAGAAAATGTGTGGAATTTGAAAGAAAAATCCCTCTGATGTCTCCTGGAAAAGTCATATTATGAAGGATGCTCCCCAGTGAGATCCCCTTCTGCCCCACTTGATCTAAAGTATGTTTAGAACGTTATTGAATATTTGGCACCTTAGTACTATAAATCAATGAATATAAATATACTGATCCATATGTTATAAGGCATAAATATACTATTTTCCTCTGTCAGTGACAGATACAGTATTTCTTTTGTATTATTCAATCCTTCTTCCCTAGAAAGGAGCATAATTTCTGTCAGGTTAAAAATGTAAGATGCAAATTAGAAGGACTCCAAAGCAGACCATGAAAAGTAAGTAACCTAAGACATAAATATTTCTTCAAAGTATAAATGAAGGCTTAAGGAAAGTTAAGCAAGAACTTGTGGTATGGCTGGGTTTTGAAAGACAACAACATTACGAAAAGTAATGCTTTTTTTTGTCACTTTTCTCCAGAAGATAGAATAAGTCATGTACAAAGTTTCTGAACATTTGAATCAGGGGGTAAGAAAATACTGGAACAAACAGACAAATTGAAAAGCTGTACTTCATTAGGCCTAAATACAGATATTCACGAGTTCTGCTGGAGCCTTGGAGTCATCTGGCTGAACTGTGAACTCTATTGCAGTAGTTAATGGAAAATGAAAAAGGCTGCAGGGTAGCAAATCTACTTACCCTATGCTAGCTATGACTCCAAAATCATTGGATACCAGCAGTCAAAAACGATTGTTTTAAAAGTGTATGATAAAGGAAAACCTTAAAAACCAGCTATGAATATCTGCCTAATTCATACACTGCTAGAGCAACAGGAATAGCTTCTACTAAGAAGAGCTGAAGTGTTTACTTTCATAGTATACAATATAAAAATATAAAATGATATAAAAATATAAGAGAAATTAAATTATCAGTTTTAATTAACTCTAGTGGTTAGAGTGTTAACTAACACACTATTTACTACATATTTATTCCTGTAAAGGGTTGATACTGAAATTTGCAGACAACATAGAATTGTATGCACTGTAATGTCATGATGGTAGGTGAATGGAGAAAACAAACAGAATTCAGTGTTAAAGGATGAACTAATATATATTAGTAGCAATATGGTAAGCAACCCACAAACCCGGGATGGTATTAAGGTTTATAATTACCTATAGTGGCGCTGCTGAAAAAAAACAGCATTACATTTCTGGCTAGTAGCATGTAAAGCTTTGCAAAAACCCGTAACGCTCAAAAAAGAAAACCCTCATCGAGAAAAGAAAAACTATGTCTACAGAAGTAATGTCTTATATATATACACACATATGTATATATTAAAAACACGACAACTTACAGTGTTCTTCAATGTCATTCTTCCCCCAGCATGTGAACTTCAGTACCAATTATCCCATCTTGAAAAAGAGCACAAGCAGAAGGCATTAGAATGGAAAGTTTCATATTGAAACATTCTTCTTTAAGGAGACATGATAAAGATTCTTAGAGTGAAGGCATATAATGAAATCATACAGAATGAGAGATACCACACAGGTGGAGCAGCATTTCCAAATATACTTATGTGACTTTAACTTTTTAAATTTCATTTTCAAGTGTCTAAGGAATTTTAAATGCAAGATTTAAGACTGCTAATTTTCTTGAGGTCCTCTGGCAAATTATACACAAGAACTGAAGTGTCTTTTTCTAGAAAGAACACAGAAATGTTCATTGACATTGAAAGGCAACAAAACAAAAACACAGAGACATCTATATAAATATATCTACATTTACATACCTGCGTATCTAAACAAAATGCATAATTGACATGTAATTCAATACATTAAAATTTCATAGAAAAGTAGGAATATACATAAAAGACCAGGATAAAACCAGCAAGGTGTAACTATGGATAATGATATTTGTCACAATTACTGTAAGAAAGAAAAAAGGGTGTGTGTCAACCTTGTAATCATTTAGTGGTGAGTTTGCACAAGCAAGTTGAATCCTCTGGCAAGTAATATGAGCAGAAACTCAGCAGATGACAAAATCATGTATTTTTGGGAAAAGAGAAAAGGCACCTTCCTTCTTCCTGAGCAAAACAGATTGTTTTTCCTCAGAGTCCACTACTAGAAGTGCCTTCTCCCAACTATTTTACATGGAACAAAATGGTCAAGAAAGGTGTTATCATGAATCCATCAATACCTAACATTAAACTTGGCAAGGATTTCTTTTTGGTAGCAAGATCTCTGATTGGTAAGACTCATGGAAAATATAACCAGAAAATTAATGTTTAAGGCTTGGAAATTGACTGATTATGTTGGATTAGAAAAAGAAATATGATAATCCAAAGCACTGTAGGTTAGCCATGGGGATGGGATGTCAGAGCTTACTTACTCAGTCAAGAAGACTGTCTAGGTATGAACCTGGTTTTCACTAGTTATCTCAGACTGATTAGGACTGGTGCACTCTTCAGTTATGTGGTATGAAGACCAATAATTAGAAAACACAGGGCAAAGATATCTTGATGTTAATAAGAAAGAAATACAATTGAGGCAAAGGAAACCATTACTTTACATGTGGCTATTGAGCATTCTTGGCTATTCATTAGTGAGGGTGAGGTATCAGCAGAATAAATAATGTCCTTTAGGGGGAACTTACTATGCAACTATGCAGCATGATATTTCTTGCTGAAGGAAAATGAGAGTGAAAAAAATCTTACAATGATGATCTGATCTAATGCTGTAATTTCGACTTTCACATTATTAAAAGGGAAATTATAACTCTCTAATAGAAGTCCTTGCTCTAAAATTTCAAAATGTAATAAAGTACCTCTGAATTTAAAACTTTAACATATCTATAAAATAATTTAGTATCTATTGTAATGTAATATTAGAACATTTAGTACCTATTTTAGTGTAATATTAGAATATATGGACATAACTTTGACCAGTTTTATACATTTGAAAGGTTCAGAATCTTCTAAAATCTTTAACAATTAGTAAAGGGAATATTAGAAGATGAAAGGGGACCATGAGATGAAAAGACTAGTGTTGTGCATATCAGTACAGGAAACGTGAGCTACTTGCAAATTTGGTGCTAAATAACATGAGTTAACTTCTCCTACAAACCTGACACACATATACTTATTTTAAAATAATTAAAATCGTATACATAAAAACCACATTGGTCACAATATTCAAGGACAGAAAAAAAAAATCAGTTATATCATAGGCCCTTACATTTGCCTCAGACTTAAATGTTTTATTTGGTTAAAGCATGATCTGCATCTGATTAAAAGACAGATCTAGACTTTGAGTACCTGAAGGAATGCATAATTTGTTATTGTTTTGGGCAGCTTGTTCTTATAGTTGATCTCATAATGAAAAATACATACTGCATTTACATTTTACAGAGTTCTGGTGGCAATCTCTAAAAAGAAGGACTACAAAGTCTTTCTCCATTAGACTGAAAAATTCACTAATATCTGATATTTTCCTTTCTTACCAGATAACTGATCTCTTTAAGTACTCAATATTAGATGTTTTCTCCAGTTTCTAAGCACTTAGGGCTCTTTTCTGTAAGATTTCTTCCTTTCAGCTTAATTTTATTGTTTGGGCATAAGGAGCTGATATAACATTCTTTTATCGTCTCTTTTTTTCTCATTACTGGTACTTATTTCTACATATAACAAACAAAGAAAAAAAATATTTTAAATGCTATATGGTAGTGTGGTAGATGACTGTAACTCAACTATCTATTTTATGACCGTTTAATTATTTTCACCATAATTATTTTCAAGGATACAATCCCAATTTTGAAAGTGCCATGTATGTATCCAATTTCTAAGCATACAGCTATACAGGCAGCTGTAAAAAAGCACTTACTTCTATCAGCCACTTTCAACATTCTCAAAGAAAGAATTCACATTCGTTTGACTAGACTTTATCTTCCAAAAACCTTCTGCCTTGAATTCTAGCAGTAATGTTCTGTATTCAAAGCTTTTGAACCATTATGCATAGAAACCCACCTCACAATTCTATTAGCTTCTCTTTTACAACATGGTTCATGTTGCTTAGGTTTCTATATTTTTTTTGGTAAACTTCAATGTTACATTCACTGCTTCTAGGAGTTTCTAGAGTATTCCAAGATTCCTCTAAAATGAATACAGTATACATTTACTTCTGAATTCTGTTCATCTGAATCAGCTGCTTTCAAATATTCATCATAAAAACACTGCTTAATGCTTTCCTTAGGAACTAATTGCTTGGAAAATACTTCACCATCATTACGGAATACGAGTACACTCTCCTACTTCTTTCCAGAAACAGAAAAGAAGTAGACATTGAACACTGTCTTTTATACTGTCATGACTAGCAATTTGATTTTCTTAGAATTTTAATGGTTCCATTTATGTATATAAGGAGATAGTTCTTTTTTTCCCCTAATATAATGTAATATACATTCTATTGTGCTTAGCTAAGCCAAGGATTGCTCCTTGGTCTCATTTCCACTATACTTCATAGCTTCTAGTTCATATTAAATTATATTTGCTTTCTCACTTTTTACCCCATATTATTATACACATTTTTTTCCCAACTGGTATCCTCATACTGTCACCAAAGTTGGGTTATTAGAAGTTGCTTTTCTCAATCACAGTACAGTGGCTAGCTATTAAGCTTCCTCTTCTTTAATTTACCTTTCAGTCACAATGTCATATCTACTTACACTTTTATCTCCAAAGAATATAATTCAGAATATGTTTAAATTTGAGAAATTACCCTCTTTGAAGTATCAGTTCTCCACATTATTGCTAAGGACCTTCCTCTGTTTACCAACAGTAAGTACAAGCAACTTAAAACCACTTGGCCCTAGGCAACTGTAAACTTCCATTACAATGATTAACTCATCTTTATCTAGCCCAATAAAGTCCAAAGTTGAACAAGTACATGTAGAGTATCTAGCTATACATCTTCTAAATTGAATTCCCAAATAGAAATACCATTTTTCCTTAGGAAAGAAAAAGAAAAAAAAAAAAAAAAGAAAAAAGTATGTTAGGTTGTTAGGTTTAGAAGAGTAAATATTCTAACCATTTTTTCCCCCCATAGATACAAATGAATTTCAGGCACAAAAAAAAAAGCAGCATGTGTGTAAACATTTGCAGACAATGTTTGTCCATGCATGAGCAAGGAAGGGATTACTAGGACTTGAAAACTAAAGCAGTTTGTAAAAATAAAGTGGTTTGTAAAGAATGTAGTTCCTCTCTGTAGCAATCTATTTTTTAAAAATTTCACTATGTACATGGGTTCTGTGTACATATATAACTCTGCAAACAGTTTATTTTAGCAGCTATCTGGCTGCGTACACAGGAGCACTACAGACTATAAGTCTGCAAAACGTTATTAGTTTCAGATCAAGAGTGCTGAATGTAAGAAGTGTAACAAGTGGTTTAAATCCTTGATATGAGGCCAATAGGTACTATAATTACAGAAGGCAAAACAAATGAAACTAAAATGAAAATTATAACATGTATTTGGAAAGCTGTAGAAACACAAAAATTTTCTTTTCCACCCATAAATGTGAGGTATCTATCATTATATAAAAATTCCAGTTGTGAAATGTATTACTTTAGACAAGTAACTTTAACAGTTAAGCTCTCTTTCAGACATCTGTATTATATATGAGCTTTTATCTTTAAAATTTGCTTGTTAACAGCATTTCTTACTATTACAGCGACAGTTTCCATTGCAACTTCTTGATTTCATAAGTTCATAATCCTGTGAAGCCTTGAAGCTAAGTTCTTCTAAGCATGTTTTGTTGCTTTTTTTTTTTTTTTTCTGAAATGTGTATATTATTATAAAACACTCAGTAGGACCATTACAAAGAAATAGCACCATTTATTCCAGTATAAGCTATAGAAGAGGTTCCAAAACCATGTAAGAACAAACACACTGGCACAAATCAAAGACACTTCTTACCCAATACCTCTCCTTGTCAAAAAGCTGTTTGCTGTGTAAGGTGATATCTAGACATAGACAAACATACAGTGATGATTTCCTTGAAAACTCTCCCAACATCTGGTACTACACAGCTCAAAACAGAGCTAAAGTCAAAGATGTTGTCTATGCTTTTACATCTTTCTCTGTATTCTTCTTCCTAAGAACATTTACACAGTTACACTGTCTGCATTCACTATGTCCGGTTATATTTTATCGATTAACCTGGAAATTATAGCAAATGTCTTTCACTTTTGTTTATTTCCCTATTCCAGCAAATTACAAAGGTTACCTTAATCTTCCCTCAAACCTTAATATCAATTAATCTTTCCTAGTGCAAGATGCTTTTTGTCCTTGTTTACTAGGTTGTATACCTTTATGTCAGTATTTACATGGTCAACAGGAAGTATCCGAGTGATGAATAAAAAGTACCATTAGAAGATATGGTTATTCTGGACATTTATGGTATCAAATACTTTTAAAAGGCAAGATATGGTGGAAAAGGCTCAGTTAGCAAGAAACAGTGTAAGTATCTGCCCGTTATGCATGACTGTCCAATCAGAGGCAAGTCATGACAGAAATTGCCTAATACACTTGATTCCCATTAAAATGTGTCTCTAAAAAAAAAGAGAGGAAAACCCCATGTTCTGTTGCAGAGAGGATTATAAGCATTGATTCACTCCAAATCAGGAGAAGCACACTGCTCATGATCAGCAGAACATTTCTAATCCATCTCACATCAGTTTCAACTTCAGCAATTCTGAAAGTGCACAAGTCCATGGGACCCAACGGGATACACCCACGGGTGCTGAGAGAACTGGCAGATGAGGTTGCTAAACCACTATCCATTATATTCCAAAAGTCATGGCAGTCCAGTGACGCCCCACTGACTGGAAAAGGGGAAATATAACCTCCATATTCAAAAAGGGGAAGGTGGATGAACCTGGGAACTATAGACCAGTCAGTCTCACTTCTGTATCTGGTAAGATCATAGAGCGGATCCTCCTGGAGGCATTAATGAGGAAGATGAATAACAACAAAGTGATTGGCTGTAACCAACATGACTTCACCAAGGGCAAATCATGCCTGACTAACCTGGTGGCCTTCTAGGAGAAGGTCACAACATCAACAGATGGGGGAAGAGCAACCGACATCATTTACCTGGACCTGAGCAAAGCCTTCGACACTGTCCCACATGACATTCTGGTCTCCAAGATGGTGAAATATGAATTTGATGGATGGAAAATTCAGTGGATAAAGAATTTGCTTGATTGACACACCCAAAAAGTGGTTGTCAATGGGTTGGTATCCAAGTGGAGACCAGTGACAAGTGGAGTCCCTCAAGGATCAGACCAGTCCTGTTTAACATCTTTGTCAGCGACATGGACAGCTGCATTGAGTGCATCCTCAGCAAGTTTGCTGATGACACCAAGCTGTGTGGGGCGGCTGACACGCTGGAGGGAAGGGATCCATCCAGAGGGACCTCGACAGGCTGGAAAGGTGGGCCCATGCCAACCTCATGAAGTTCAACAAGGCCAAATGCAAGGTCCTCCATCTGGGTCGGAGCAATCCCAAACACCAATATAGGCTGGGCAGTGACTGGCTTGAGAGCAGCCCAGAAGAAAAGGACCTGGGAGTGCTGGTAGACGAGAAGCTCAACATGAGCCATCAGTGTGCTCTTGCAGCCCAGAGGGCCAATCGTATCCTGGGCTGCATCCAGAGAAGTGTGGCTAGCAGGTCAAGGGAAAAGATTCTCCCCCTCTACTCCCTCTCGTGAGACCTCACCTGGAGAACTGCGTCCAGTTCTGGAGCTCCTATTACAGGAAGGATATGGATGTGCTGGAATGTGTCCAGAGAAGGGCCACGAGGATGATCAGAGGGCTGGAGCAACCTCTCCTATGGGGACAGACGGAGAGAGTTGGGGTTATTCAGCCTGGAAAAGAGAAGGCTCCAGGGAGACCTTATTGTGGCCTTCCAGTATCTGAAGGGGGCCTAGAAGAAAGTTGGTGAAGGGCTTTTTAGGCTGTCAGGCAGTGATAGGACTATAGGGAATGGATTACAGCTAGAGATAGGTCAATTCAGGTTGGACATTAGGAAGAATTTCTTCACCATGAGGGTGGTGAGACACTGGAACAGGTTGCCCAGAGAGGTGGTGGAAGTCCCATCCTTGTAAGTTTTTAAGACCAGGCTGGATGGGGCTCTGAGCAACCTGCTCTAGTGGGAGATGTCCCTGCCCGTGGCAGGGGGGTTGGAACGAGATGATCTTTAAGGTTGCTTTCAACCCTGACAATTCTATGATTCTATAATTCAGAGATGTTTTGCAGTGCTATGCGACCCATCAACATGCTCATAAATACATTACTTTGGAAGCTTTCTGGTTCAGCTCTACAGCTCTCACCTGGGCCGGGATAATGCCCTGTGTCTGGACAAATGCCAAAGAATCATGACAATTTCCAACACATCACCACAGTGAATGGTATTCAAGCATCCTCACACAAAAAAACCCAAAAAAACCCAAAACAAAACAAAATATTAAAAAAAAAAAAAAAAAAATATATATATATATATAAAATACTCTTTACAGCTCCCTTTATGACATACACAAAAAATTATCAAGGCATCTGATGCTCCCTGCTCCTTGTAGGACTACCTAAAACTAAGCCATAAATCTAAGAGCATCATCCAGATGCTCCTTGAGCTCTGACAGGCTTGATGGTATCCACTTCCCAGGGGAGCCTATTCCAGGGACTGACCACCCTCTTACTGAAGAACCTTTTCCAAATGTCCAGCCTGAACTTCCCATTTCCTTGTGTCCTACTAGTGGTCACCAGTGAGAGGAGATCAGTACCTCCCCCTCTGCTGCCCACATTCAGAAAGTTGTAGACTCCAGTGAGGTCAGGAGATGCAGATCTTCTTAGTTACCAGAATAGAAATAGACTGTGAACAAGTTCCGCTAGCACAGGCAGCTGCAGTTCTTTCTCTTTTATCTAGAAGCCATTGACCTCACCTGTGGTTGTATGTTTCCTTAGAAGAAAAAACATTCCCCTAACCAAACAGGAAAAGTAAGTGGTGGTCAGACCCAAAATTAATTCAAATGTATGCTTATCACCTCAGCTTAAAAGTTTAATTTACAGGGAAGCAAACCATCTTCCTCCAACACGGTATCCTGAGGGTATCAACATTTTCTTAAAAGACTATACAGTTTTTCTTTCTCTTCTCCAGTGTTTATGATGGGTTTTCCCTCTTCTAGATCTGTTTATTGACATGCATTTCTTTTAAAATATGCAATATTAGCATACTTGCCCTAATCAGTTCTATATATTCAATTTTGTTTACAGAAGCCAGAAAACAAACAATTGTCTGGTAGTCCTCAGGCTGAGGTAAATGCAATGCTTTGCTTACTGGGTCTAAAAAAAGGGAGATTTCCTATCTTCTCTTGACTTTGAAATGCTCACAGTAGTAGAATATTCCAAATCCTGGCTAGCTGAAAAACCTATTCATTAAATCTTTATAAGACTGAAATAATTAGGTAAGATTTCATAATATATTAAATGTTATCCACACATAAATTTAATTTTAAATTTAATTTTAATTTTAAATGCACTCATGTAGAACTCTTGATTCTTTATAGCATACACCAGCATATGATTTTTGACACACTTTTAAAACTCAAACTGTCTGTATATTCTTGCTAGTTTACTCACAGCCTCGCCTGGCATATTTATAAATTGTGATCAAAAGCATTTCAGCTACCTGAAAAGAAACTGAAAAAGGAGTGGAAACTTGCCTGTTCAGCTGTGGAAGAAAAATACATCTTTTCTGTAAAAAGCCTCCTGCACAGATAAAATGGCTAGGGGTATAAAACAGTGTTTGTTTTGGAGAAACTTCTTACTGATGAGTCGTCTGTCTTGATATTTAAACAGAACTTGCTCAGATTTGACTGATTTGATATTTGAAAATATTAACACATGCATTTAATTTTCTGATGAGATCATTAGCTACATTTCTGAAGTACAACGCACTGCACAGAATGTGTATCAGCAGCTACATGTAATATTAGCCGCAACTTAAGCCCTTAGAAGTAGGATTTTAAGAGTCCAGACAGAAAGCAGGCCATTATATTAGCATAAAGAAAGGTATTTTTAAGGTTGTATCAGTATTGGTGGGTGACAGTGGGCGCTCTATTTATTTATTTTTTTTTTTATTTAGCAATCTCAATTTGAAACACTTTAAAATATCAAAATGACAAGTGTGAGATCACAGGGATTTAAATGATGAAAGAAGCCAAATGAAGGGAAGTAAACAACACAAGAAGGAATTTTTAGAAAATGTAGCTTTGCTTTCTTTTTTTTTCCTGTCTGTTTTTTTTACTTGTGGTTTTCTTATTTTTAGCTATTTATTCCTAGCCTTCTTGTATATTTCTCAGCTATAATTTCAGAACACTGAATAATATTCTGCTCACATGCCTCAGGTGAAAAGTCAATATATTAAGTACCCACTAAATTCATTATTAGCTTGACATAGTCAAGTTAAAGTCCTGTTGAGGTGGATGCAGCTGCTTAGAGCATTCATTTTGATGGAAGCCAATATAACATGTGAGTATATGATCAGTATTGTTAGGGACTTTGCTCTTTTTACATAGTGCTTCCTTTTCTTAGAATCCATGTAAAAATAAGGGAGTCTCAGTTTAATCATAAATAAATTGGTTTTTAACATTTGTGAAACAGGAGAAATTTCAAATAGTGTATTACAGGGTGTCAAGCTAAATTTAAATGAAATAACTGAAAGTCTTTTCAGACTTTGACAAGTGTTATAGGCCCATCATTAGTAAAGTAGCATTTTCATTAATCCCCCATATTTTTAAAATAGTAATTTATTCCAGTGGAAGACACTTTCTGCTCTTTTGAACAAATACTTGCTTAACACTGAGAGTTTACAGATTAAAGTAACAGTCATTCAGTCAACTTTTAATATTACTCACTAAACATTACCACAAGTTGGTGGCATTCTTTCAAGCATGGAACACATCTGTCATTTGCATTTCATTGACCTTGAAGCTTACTGGTTAGAGATGAAACTTCACCTATTCAAAGCAAGCTCTTTAAAACATTCAAATAGATTTTTTTAAAGTGCATTTCACTTTTTAATTTCCTACTGTTCTTCTTCCATTGAGAAAACAGTGCCTGAACCCAAAGGAATTTCCACATCTAGCTTTCATGCTTTTTGTTGCTACGTGGCAGTGACCGCTAGATTGGCAAACAGAATTGTCTTTGAGAGATTTCTTTAAGGATGTTAAGAGCATGAACTTCATTCTTTTTTAAGTAGCTTCTTAAATAAACGCTTCAAAACGAAGTCAACTATTGATCCAGTTCTTTGAATAAAAAGTTCTCCCCATTTGACAATAGGATTTACTACTGAAGACAAAATGTACATTAATCTTTCTAGTTTATTGTCTTCAGTTGACAAAGGTAGAATTACAGAGTTGCTGCACAAAGAAAGATTTGTACCCTCTGTTTGAAATGACAAATCTACATAAATTCATTGAGCGACTTAGGATAAAAGCAATCTTTACATCTCTACTTCTTGTCACCTGAAGAGAAATAGGCATATAATTTATGCTTTATTGCCTAGTAATACAGTTGAATAGGTGTTTATTCTCTAAAAGTATTTGTGATTTCCTTGTTTGTTTATTGTAGTGCTGTATTTTATTTTTTTCCCCCCTGGAACTGAAAAAGAACATCCAGTATGTCTATTTACTGCTAGGGCAGAAGGGTGGAAATTTTATCCAGGAAAAAAACAAACAAAGAAACAAACAAACAAACAAACAAACGTGTAATACCCCCCGTCAGACTAAGCAGAAGAGTTTGTACCAACTTCGCAGATTTTACACTTCTGTCTTTTACCACCGGGACATCTAATTTGAACCCTAATTTCTAAAAGGGGAGGGATAAGAGAGAAGACAAGAATGTCAATATTGTCACGTGTGTTTACAGCAGGATAAAACCAGCCACTGTGGGACAGAAACGTTTTCTTCCACTGACAGCTGCAATGAGAAGCTGAGCTAGGACGGATACTGCAGGAGCAGTGAAGGGAATCCATGCAGTCTCACTTCCGCAGCTTTTAACTTACCTTCCCCTTCCTTAACGCTAACCGTAGTGGTGTACTTGGCCCCCAAGGAATGGACAGGTGAGACCTACTGTGTTGTGCGAGTTGCATGTGAATTGGGGAGGCGGGGTGGGGGGGGGAAAGGGCAATAAAACCAGCAAACAAAGGTTCAGCAGCCGGTAACAGAGGTGAAATAAAGCTTGCTCTGCACTGGTCACGCGTAAACTGTAGCAAAACGTACAAACGATGCACACAAAGTACACTGCGGCTGGCGAGCCTGGAGTCTCCTTGAAAACAAGCTCCGTGCAACGTTACCGGAGACACGTACGTAAACACACACACAGAGGCACTTACATCCACACGAGCGTGCCCGTACGCGCACACGGCGAGAGGCATCCCTCCCAAGCACGCACACCGCTACCGCCCAGCGCCGCCACTGCCGCACCGCGGCGGAGCCCGCTCCCACCGCACCGCGGCCGCCGGGGCTCCCCACGGGCGGGGGACCGCAAAACGCCGCCGCGGGGCTTCCCGGGCTCCTCGCAGCAGCCGCCCGGTACGCGCTGGCCACGCTCCTTCCCGGCTCCGGTCACCGAACGTCCCCCCTGCCCGGCTGCCCCGTCCCTGCGGTGGCCAGGGTCAAGGCGGGGATCGCCTTCTCGCCCCTGCACCCCGATGCGGGGGACAGGACGCCCGGGGGCCACCTCCCGCCCGCTCTCTGCTCTCGCCTGACAGCGGCGAGGCGGCTGCCCCGCTCCCCCCCCCCGCCTCCGCTCCCGCCTCCCCGCGGCGCGCCCGCCCCTCGCCCGGCACCCGGCGCTGCCGCCGGCCGCAGAGCAGCCGCGGCCACGCTGCGCGGAGAGACCGGGGCTGTCTGTGCGGCGTGCGGGAGGGGAGGGAAGGTCGGGGAGGGGGGAGGGAAGGGGAAGTGAAAGGGAAGGGAAGGAGGGGGTGGGGGTGTGTGTGTGTGTGGAGGGGGAGGTGGGGGGGGGGGGGGGGGGGGGGGG